>AP025071.1:16116828-16362965 GCA_036186865.1 Eustoma russellianum
GAAACAGTTTTGCAAAATTCGTTTTGGGAAGTAGGTCAATTACAATCAAAGTCTCAACCTTTGCACGTCTGAAAATCAGACTGCACTAGTCTCAGAACTTTTGATGTTTGATCGATTTATACTTGTCCAAAAGGGTTGAAACTTATGCCAAATTAACCCTAGAACATGTTGCTATGTTTCTGGAAATTTTTGTGATTTTTGAAAGTCGTTTACTATTTTTATGAACGCCAACAAAAAGAATAAACTGTACAGTAACAGAAAGTAAATGCTGAAAGTAAATGGCACCAAGAATTTTATACTGGTTCGGTTATAAACAACCTACTCCAGTCTTCAAGGAACACCTTCCTTGGTTCACACTAATCAGACACATGCGATACACCTTACCACAGGGTTGATGGAGTTACACACCAACTCCAACCCTTTACAAACCTTGTACATTGAATACAATATGCACGAACACCACCACCTCGCAAAAATGAAGATTGATCACACCTTGATCAATCTTTTACAAAGATATGGAATATGTGGTGGTCTATATCAAGCCTATTCAAGATTGAAAAATATGAATACAATAGGCTTTCAAGAAGAAAGAAAGAAAGAGAGTGTAGGAGAAGAGGCTTAGGCGTTTTTGATCACTTATTTTGCAATGCTTGTGCTTGTCTTGTTTTTGCTCAACTTCTTTACTTTTAAGCTTGTTGCAGCCGTCCCCTATGTGTCCTCCCCCTCTTGAAAATTATCTTCTAAGTCCTTGGGAGAATGTAAGACATCATTGTGACATGGTCTTGCTTACTTGACATCTTCTCATTGGATGATCATTTAAGCTTTGCTTACTTGGCACTTCATGATTGGTTGGATGTTGTCATCATTGATGACTTGGAAAAATCTGAGAATAACACTTAAAACATGTGCCAATATCAATCACAAAATAATTTCCATAAAGCTCAAGATTGTCACATAAATGTTGCAAGACAAAATTCCTTCCCAACCAAGCAAAAAATCGGCCATAATGAGTATATACCATGCTGAATTTTCAGCATGTGTCACATGGAGATAAAGTTCAAAATATTTCAATTTTTCTTTGATTTTTCTTTTTAAAATAAATCACCAATTGATGGTAATTATCTTGATCAATTTGGAAATGAAATTTGGTCTCTCACTTGGCCTCATTTTCGGCCATTGTACATACTACACATGCTGAAAAATTTCAACGTGTGTGATATTGAAGATATCACTATTTTTGGCTTAAAAAATATTTAAAATACTTCCATGTCTTCTTCCAATCAATCACATAATTTAATATGATAAAATATGTCACATTAACATGCAAAAATCGGCCAACCATGGTTTATCATGCTGAAATTTTCAGCATGTGTTATAAGTGAGACAAAGTTTGAAATCTTACCATTTGTAGCTTCTCTCTTTAATTCACCAACATTGTATGATTGATTCTTGACCAATCAATATGCCAACAAGGCTCCAAATAAGCTCCATCTCAGCTGTAGGGACGTTGCATAGAGTATGTGCATGTGCTGAAATTTATTTTTGCTAACTTTGTAAAATAGTGCACATTTAATGATACACACATGTTATATTCCAATCAGCCCTTAATTTAATTTTCTAGAACACTTTAAGATGTATAACATAAGTAAAAAGTGTCTAGATACGTGTCATATGATGTACCAAAAACGTTCCATGTGTTGTGTGCGTTGAAAACCGAATTTTCGATATTTATCGATTACCCGATTTTTCTCTAATTATATTCCAACTTTTTGCACATGTTATATATATTATGTTACACATAATATATATAATATATACATTAAATCTCAGCACTTGGCTGGTCTAAAGTGGCGCCATTTATCATGTGTCAAAATTAAAATTGGAATCTTCACATTTTGGCCTTAATGTGGGGTGATTTGTGTGTGCCAACATGGAAAGTATTTTTGGCTGAACATATAGTCATGTGCACGAAATTTTTAAGAATTTTTGAAGTATAGGGGCTGGCCATTTATTTATGGCAAGTACGTGACACGTTGGCGAAGTTTCGGTATTCGCCCGATACGACAATTTTTTGTTTAGAACCTTTTAACGTGTCGTATTTAATTTGTCATCACCATGACTTATATCATATGATATAAGACCTGAATATACTCATAAATATGAGTTAAGTATAGTGGTGTGACGTTAACATACGTACGTAAAATATAACGTGTCGGTAGTACGTTGGAATACATGTGTATGTGCCTTTTTTAAAAAAAAATCTGAAAATATATATATTATATATGTATATGGCGTGTATATATATTAATGAGGGGAGGAGGAGAAAACTTTCCTTCCTTAGCCTTGTTGTCTTTGTGCCTTTTCCAAGTGTGACTTCCTTTAATGAACTACTTAGTTGTATTAACTAAGTACTTCACTTAATGAACTAGTTTAGTTCATTAATGGTGGCACCTGAAAATAGTGTAAACACAACAAATGTTTGCCATATGATGTAAGCTTTAACGCTTCATGGCTCGTTAGTACGACAACATTATATACAAGCTAAATAAGGCAAGTAATAGCAATGTATCATGCATACATGTGTATATCATGCACGTTTATGTATATATCATGCATTTAAATCACTTATTTTGAAATCACTCAAACCCCCTTTTCTCTACAATCTCCCCCTTTTGATGATTTTCAAAATAACTTATGCGCATGATTTAAATGATATCACTCCCCCTTCAAACATGCATAAATTTGAAATTTGAATTTCAGATTTCAAATCCGGCTCCCCCTTGATTTGTGCAATTAGTATCAATTAGTGTCTCTCTCCCCCTTAAATCATGCTTTTTCTCCCCCTTTATTTTGGAAAGTAAATCAAAAAATTCCTGTAAATAAGGAAAGAAAATCACGTCAAATCAAATCATATCAACCGAAATCATGCCTAATTTAGAACGAAGAGATTCAAATGTGGCTTGATTTAAGGCTTTTGTAAAAATATCCGCTACTTGTGCTTCTGTGCGTACGTGTTCTATGACGATATCACCATTGTTTACGTGATCACGAAGAAAGTGATAGCGTACTTCTATATGCTTAGCCTTAGAGTGTAATACGGGGTTCTTAGACAGATTAATGGCACTCATACTATCACAATATATAGGAATTCTATTTACGGTAATTCCAAAGTCCGAGAGTTGTTGTTTTATCCACAACAACTGTGTGCAACAAAGGCTAAGTGCCATGTACTCAGCCTCAGTAGTGGACAAAGCAATGCTTGCTTGCTTTTTGGAAAACCACGAAATGAGTGAGTTTCCTATAAATTGGTAAGTCCCACTCGTGCTTTTTATATCTATTTTGCAGCCACCATAATCTGCATCAGTATAAGCATGTAAGTCAAATGTGGAATCCTTATCGTACCAAATTCCTAAGGTGGGCGTGTGCTTAATATAACGGAATATTCTTTTTACCGCATTATAGTGAGACACCTTAGGTTGACTCTGAAATCGTGCACACATACATACACTGAACATGATATCAGGCCTACTAGCAGTCAAATATAGCAAAAAACCTATCATAGATCGATACAAGCCATTATCAAAGTCTTTACCATGTTCATCTTTGTCCAATTTAGTAGTGACACTCATAGGGGTGGGGGATGGTTTCAAATTTTCAAAGTTAAACTTTTTAATCATGTCATTGACATAGTTTGCTTGACTTATGTGAATCCCTTTACTCGTTTGCTTAATCTGCAAGCCAAGAAAATAATTAAGTTCACCAACCATAGACATTTCAAATTCAGATTTCATGCAATTTTCAAAATCTTCAACAAGTCTATGTGAGGTAGAACCGAAAATAATGTCATCAACGTAGATTTGGATAATAATTAAATCCGATTTATCTTGTTTCAAAAATAGTGTACTATCTATAGTACCTCGTTTAAAATCATTTTCTAAAAGGAAAGTAGCAAAACGATCATACCATGCCCTCGGTGCTTGCTTTAGGCCGTATAGTGCCTTCTTTAGTTTGTACACGTGATCGGGATGTTTCAAATCTTCAAAACCGGGTGGTTGCTTCACGTATACTTCTTCTTGTATAAATCCGTTTAGAAATGCACTTTTTACGTCCATTTGATATAATCTGAAATCTTTCATGCAAGCAATAGCAAGTAATAGTCATATAGCTTCTAAACGTGCTACGGGTGCAAATGTTTCATCGTAGTCAATCCCTTCTTCTTGATTATAGCCTTGTGCTACAAATCTCGCTTTATTTCTAACAACCTTTCCTTCTTCATTCATTTTATTCCTAAACACCCACTTTGTGCCTATTATAGTCTTATCTTGTGGACGTGACACTAAATCCCATACATCGTTTCTAACAAATTGATTAAGTTCATCATGCATGGCATCAATCCAAGAAGAATCACTCAAAGCATCATGCACATTTTTGGGCTCAATTTCAGAAATCATAGCATGAAATTCATTTATTTCGTCCGAAGTAATTCTTCTACGTGGTCGCACACCGTGAGTGAGGTCGCCTATGATGAGATCATGTGGGTGATCTCTATGCCATCTTGGTTGATTATTTTCTATGTTATCATGTATTTCTATATGATCATGCATTTCTAGTGTGTCATGCATATCAAATGTATCATCATCTTCATTCAACACGGGTTTCAATTCAAAGTCATCGTCATATTCTTTGTCTTTATCATTCTCACCAAATTCATTGAATTTCACATGAATAGATTCCATGATTTCTCTAGTGAGAGGATCATAACATCTATATGCTTTTGAATTTATAGAATATCCAACAAAAATGCACTCAATTGATTTGGATTCAAATTTATCTAAATTATCTTTTGTATTCAAGACAAAACATTTGCATCCAAACACACGAAAATAGTCAATCTTAGGCATGCGATTATTCAAAATCTCATAAGGCGTCTTGTTCATTTTCTTTCTTATAGATAGGCGATTTACAATATAGCATGCACAATTTACGGCTTCCGCCCACAGAAATCTAGGTAATTTATTTTCGCATAACATAGTCATAGCAATTTCTTGTAATGTACGATTCTTTCTTTCTACTACTCCATTTAATTGTGGAGTTCTAGGTGGCGAAAACTCATGCTTGATTCCTTTTTCTTCGCAAAACGAAATCATCTCTTTGTTTTTAAACTCACCGCCTCTATCACTTCTTATCTTTTTCACATTTTCACCGTATTATTTTCAAGTTGTTTAATTAATTTTGCAATCTCAATGGCACTATCATCCTTATGTGCAAGAAATAAAGTCCAAGTATAACGAGAAAAATCATCAACAATCATGCATGCATAGTGGCGCCCACCAAGGCTTGTAGTGCGACTAGGACCAAACAAATCAATATGCAACAGTTCTAAGACCCTAGTCGTGCTTATTTCATTTTTTGGCTTAAGTGACTCACGTGTTTGTTTGCCTTTTATGCAAGATTCACACAATTGAAAGTTGTCTAAATCTAGCGTAGGCAATCCTTGTACTAGGTTCTTTCGTTGAAGTTTTTCTAATGTGGAAATGCCAATGTGTCCTAAACGTCTATGCCATAAATTCACATTGGGTTCATTTGACATAAAGCACTTAACTTTAGCGTCTACCACATCATCCATAGAAAGCGTAAAAATATTACCTTCTCGTTTTCCTTTTAAAACGGTTTCTCCATTTTTATTTACTATATTGCAATAAGGGTGAGTAAAACACACATGAAAACCGTTGTCAACAAATTGAGAAATGCTAAGAAGATTGTAGGATAAGTTGCTTACCAAAAATACGTTGGAGATTTGGAGAGTGCTTGGATTTCCAATCGTACCTTTTCCGATGATCTTGCCTTCGTTGTTGTCTCCAAAGGTCACGGATCCGCCTTTTGTGACCTTCTTTAGTTTGGTGAACAGGCTCGGGTCACCCGTCATGTGTCTCGAGCATCCACTGTCAAGGAACCACTTAATAGTTGTATCTTTCGATCTGTGGGCTCCCTGCAATGTGCAAAGATGATTTAGGTACCCTTTTAACTTTGGGTCCTTTCGAGTTAGTTACTCACCTCTTGGTAAAAGTTTCTTTAGGTACCCATACTTGGGTGATCCTTCTCGGTCTATCAAATGGCAAGAATGTAGATGAAGGTGCGAGATAGTAGACATGTGGTGCATGCACTTTGGGCCTTTGCCCAAGGACTCCTTTATACTCATTAAATGAAGGACGTTTTTGATATGTCCTTGTGTGAGTGCATAGTGCATGGATGATATGAATTTCGTGTATGCATTACTATTTTCTTTTCATATCTATATGGTACAAAGTTGTATTTCACATGATATGAGGAGGGAGTGGGGCGTGATGAGGAAAGGGGCGGCTTTTCCGTCATCTTAGACGCCACTTGAGGCTTAGGGGTGTCTACTTTCTTAGACACCACAAACTTAGTTGGTTTGGTTGATACTTCATTTGTATCAACGTATCCCAAACCTGTTTTGTCGCTGCCATGCTTTTGTGATAATATAATGCGATGCAGTATGTTGGACCCCGTGTCAAACTGTTTCATCATTTTCTCTAAATCGGTATTCCTTGATTTCAAATTTGAAATCTCGGATTTCATTTCATTATTTTGAGTGGTTAATGATGAAATCTCTGTCTTTAATGCAGTAATGACACATGATGACTCTTTCTTTGAATCGCTTAATTGAGCGACAAGATTCTCGTTAGAAGATTCTAACAGTTTCTTGTCTTCAATTAATCGCTTCTTTTCCTTAGCGAGAGTCTTAGTGAATTTATGCAGTTCTAAATACCGACTAAAAAGATCTTCATAAGAGGGTTAAGAGTCAGAGTCAGAATCAGATGATACCTCATTAGATGCTTTGGATGCAAAGCATAATTGTGCAGTCTCCTCTTCGGTCTCAGTTTCAGAATCCGATGAATCACTCCAGGTGGAGGCCTTTAGAGCACGTTTCCTTTGTTTGGGTTCTGAGACGAGCCTATTTTTGTTCCGCTCCTTGTCAGGGTATTTATTTGTTTGCTTTTCTTTATTGGGGCAGTCATATGATAAGTGTCCGAGTTTGCCACATTCATAACATTTAACGTCTTCATCATTTGACTTGTTCTTATTTCTCTTGGATGTAGTACCCTTATCTTTGTTTCTAAATGACATTCTCATAAATTTTCTTAAGCCTTTAGCCAATAGAATTAGGTCATCGTTATCCGATTTAGAATCACTATCATCTACGTGATCAGAGGGAGGGGAGACGTATTCATTTGATTTAAAATCAATAGCTTTACCTTGTTTAGATGACTCCGATTTCCGTATGGTGAGTTTATTCTCATAAACTTTAAGTGATCCGATTAATTCTTCCATCTTTATTGACTTAGTTTCCTTGCTTTCTTCTATTGCGGTCACTTTAGGATCCCATTCGGATGGAAGGCTTCGTAGGACTTTCTGTACCTTTTTCTGCGTGGTAAAAGCTTTACCAAGAGACTCAAGAGAATTGTAGATGTTAGTCAAACGAAGATCCATATCAATAATAGACTCATTAGGCAATAATTTAAACGACTCAAGTGTGGACATAAGCATGTTTATTTTTGACTCTTTTACTTGACTCGTGCCTTCGTGTTTCATTTCTAGTATCCTCCACATTTCTTGTGCACTCGAACAATTTGAAACATAACTAGACTCACTTTTACTTAATCCGTTTAGGAGCAATTGCATAGCCCTAGCATTCATACTAAGTTTCTTTTTATCGTCACTCGTATATTCTTGTCTCGGTTTAACAACTTCTAATGTGACTCCGTCTACGGTAGATAACTTAGATGGGACAAAAGGATCATCTTCAATGATTGACCAAAGATCTATATCTATAGCCATAAGAAAAAGCATCATTCTAAGTTTCCACTGAATAAACGACTCACCGTCAAAAAATAGAGGCCTTTGGCTCGACATACCTTCTTGCTCGGTTTTGAGATTTGTGGTTGCCATCTCACTGAATCGTTGGATTCCTTGTAGTGAGTGTTCCTGCGCTCTGATACCACTTGTAGGATCTGCAAGGCACCACTAGAAGGGGGGGTTGAATAGGTGGTGCGGAAAGTGTGGTTTTTAAAATTTGTTTAAAACTAAACAACTCAACTTCTGAAAACAGATTCTGTTTCAAGGACCAGTTTTAAAACGTTTTTAAAACCAGGTTATAGGTCTCCAAAAATTCTGAAATTTTGAGAGAACTTAGCCTCAGATGTTATGAGAGTCCCCTAAAAATTTCAAATTAAAATTCAACCTTTAACCCCTTCAAAAACCGTTAGTGATCAGATTGCGCGAATCTGCCAGAAACGGTAGACGGTTTTGAAAAATTTATTCCTATTTGTGTGTAAGTCCAAATGCTCTGAAAATTTAACCACTAACTCCTTATATACTATATTTAAGTGGGTTGAAACAGTTTTGCAAAATTCGTTTGGGAAGTAGGTCAATTACAATCAAAGTCTCAACCTTTGCACGTCTGAAAATCAGACTGCACTAGTCTCAGAACTTTTGATGTTTGATCGATTTATACTTGTCCAAAAGGGTTGAAACTTATGCCAAATTAACCGTAGAACGTGTTGCTATGTTTCTGGAAAATTTTGTGATTTTTGAAAGTCGTTTACTATTTTTATGAACGCCAACAAAAAGAATAAACTGTACAGTAACAGAAAGTAAATGCTGAAAGTAAATGGCACCAAGAATTTTATACTGGTTCGGTTATAAACAACCTACTCCAGTCTTCAAGGAACACCTTCCTTGGTTCACACTAATCAGACACATGCGATACACCTTACCACAGGGTTGATGGAGTTACACACCAACTCCAACCCTTTACAAACCTTGTACATTGAATACAATATGCACGAACACCACCACCTCGCAAAAATGAAGATTGATCACACCTTGATCAATCTTTTACAAAGATATGGAATATGTGGTGGTCTATATCAAGCCTATTCAAGATTGAAAAATATGAATACAATAGGCTTTCAAGAAGAAAGAAAGAAAGAGAGTGTAGGAGAAGAGGCTTAGGCGTTTTTGATCACTTATTTTGCAATGCTTGTGCTTGTCTTGTTTTTGCTCAACTTCTTTACTTTTAAGCTTGTTGCAGCCGTCCCCTATGTGTCCTCCCCCTCTTGAAAATTATCTTCTAAGTCCTTGGGAGAATGTAAGACATCATTGTGACATGGTCTTGCTTACTTGACATCTTCTCATTGGATGATCATTTAAGCTTTGCTTACTTGGCACTTCATGATTGGTTGGATGTTGTCATCATTGATGACTTGGAAAAATCTGAGAATAACACTTAAAACATGTGCCAATATCAATCACAAAATAATTTCCATAAAGCTCAAGATTGTCACATAAATGTTGCAAGACAAAATTCCTTCCCAACCAAGCAAAAAATCGGCCATAATGAGTATATACCATGCTGAATTTTCAGCATGTGTCACATGGAGATAAAGTTCAAAATATTTCAATTTTTCTTTGATTTTTCTTTTTAAAATAAATCACCAATTGATGGTAATTATCTTGATCAATTTGGAAATGAAATTTGGTCTCTCACTTGGCCTCATTTTCGGCCATTGTACATACTACACATGCTGAAAAATTTCAACGTGTGTGATATTGAAGATATCACTATTTTTGGCTTAAAAAATATTTAAAATACTTCCATGTCTTCTTCCAATCAATCACATAATTTAATATGATAAAATATGTCACATTAACATGCAAAAATCGGCCAACCATGGTTTATCATGCTGAAATTTTCAGCATGTGTTATAAGTGAGACAAAGTTTGAAATCTTACCATTTGTAGCTTCTCTCTTTAATTCACCAACATTGTATGATTGATTCTTGACCAATCAATATGCCAACAAGGCTCCAAATAAGCTCCATCTCAGCTGTAGGGACGTTGCATAGAGTATGTGCATGTGCTGAAATTTATTTTTGCTAACTTTGTAAAATAGTGCACATTTAATAATACACACATGTTATATTCCAATCAGCCCTTAATTTAATTTTCTAGAACACTTTAAGATGTATAACATAAGTAAAAAGTGTCCAGATACGTGTCATATAATGTACCAAAAACGTTCCATGTGTTGTGTGCGTAGAAAACCGAATTTTCGATATTTATCGATTACCCGATTTTTCTCTAATTATATTCCAAATTTTTGCACATGTTATATATATTATGTTACACATAATATATATAATATATACATTAAATCTCAGCACTTGGCTGGTCTAAAGTGGCGCCATTTATCATGTGTCAAAATTAAAATTGGAATCTTCACATTTTGGCCTTAATGTGGGGTGATTTGTGTGTGCCAACATAGAAAGTATTTTTGGCTGAACATACAGTCATGTGCACGAAATTTTTAAGAATTTTTGAAATATAGGGGCTGGCCATTTATTTATGGCAAGTAAGTGACACGTTGGCGAAGTTTCGGTATTCGCCCGATACGACAATTTTTGGTTTAGAACCTTTTAAAGTGTCTTATTTAATTTGTCATCACCATGACTTATATCATATGATATAAGACCTGAATATACTCATAAATATGAGTTAAGTATAGTGGTGTGACGTTAACGTACGTACGTTTTGGAATACATGTGTATGTGCCTTTTTTAAAAAAAATCTGAAAATATATATATTATATATGTATATGGCGTGTATATATATTAATGAGGGGAGGAGGAGAAAACTTTCCTTCCTTAGCCTTGTTGTCTTTGTGCCTTTTCCAAGTGTGACTTCCTTTAATGAACTACTTAGTTGTATTAACTAAGTACTTCACTTAATGAACTAGTTTAGTTCATTAATGGTGGCACCTGAAAATAGTGTAAACACAACAAATGTTTGCCATATGATGTAAGCTTTAACGCTTCATGGCTCGTTAGTACGGCAACATTATATACAAGCTAAATAAGACAAGTAATAGCAATGTATCATGCATACATGTGTATATCATGCACGTTTATGTATATATCATGCATTTAAGTCACTTATTTTGAAATCACTGAAACCCCCTTTTCTCTACAATTTTAAATATACACATTCAGATTTTTTTTAAAGACACTATAGACATATATTCCAACGTACTACTGCCACGTTATATATTTTACAAACGTACTTCAACGTCACACCACTATGCTTACCTCATATTTATGAGTATATTCAGGTCTTATATCATATGATATAAGTCATGGTGATGACAAAATTATTACGACACGTTACAAGGTTCTAAACCAAAAATTGTCGTATCGGTGACTGACAAAACTTCGCTAACGTGTCACGTACTTGCCATATATAGATGGTGTAGCGCCTGGCCCGATACTGGACATCGGTACCAGTGCACCCGCTGTAGCCTACTACGAGAACTACGAAGCGTCAAAGCAGATCAAGCACACGTCATTCATGACGTAAGATAAATCAGCGGAAACGTCGTAGAATTAAAAACTTCACTAACATTAATGTAACCAATAGAAACACAGCGGAAATAAAACATGTCAGGGAGAGTGTCTAAAGTATCCTTCAATACAAAGTTTTAACAGTAACTCCCTCAACTAAAGGATAAGGACTGTAAGCCTGTCCATTTTAGTGATTATCGTCCCAATGAGCCCACTCGCCGTTATCTTCTACAAAAGATCATCGTACTTTGGTTCACCTGAAAAGCAGATAGAGTAATTGTTCTTAGCGAAAACATCACTAGCAAGTAACCCGTCTATACACTTTACGGGATCACACACGACGAATCACCAGTATATAAATCAATGCCCAAAATAAGGTGCTCGGATTGGCAAATAATATCTTTATAACGATTCATCAAATCCAAATAAGCCACATAATTGACATACAAAATGAGACCAACACATATAGAGCCAAACACACTACATAAACGGAACATATGCTAATAACATTTCTTGCATGTCAAATCTTATGCTTCGTGTATCATGATGCATGTACTTCATCAAAACCACACACAACACCCATGCATATGTCTTCTTTCGTAAATATGTCATACGTGTCATTTCACAAAACTTTTCATAATTCTTCTTATTATATTCTTCGCGTAGCAGAACTTTATACCCTGTGGGTGATCAGTCCACAGCAAACAGAACTTTATATCCCGTGCTGAAAGGTCCACAGCCCCATAACATGTAACTTTATACCCCGTGCTGAAAGGTCCACGGCCCCATAACATATAACTTTATACCCCGTGCTGAAAGGTCCACGACCCCATTACATATACTTTATTTTCTGTGCTGATAGGTCCACGGCCCCATAAAATACTTTATACCCTGCTGTTGATTCACAGATCACGCTTTTATACCCTGCTTTCGCATGCGTGACTTTTATACCCTACGAACAACCAGCAGCCATAGTTGCTTTTCGAAAACTTTAATCTTCTTTTCAAACTCGTATTCTTTTCGCAAAACGAAACTCATGTCGAAATGCAGAGTGTTCATGTCATGATGCAGAATGCTCATGTAACATCATATCAAACGTGTAAACATGCACACACACTTTACATATCAAGTACAAAGTCCTGAACCTCTATCACATCCTGCTCGTACTATTTCATGTCCTTTCGTATTACAAAAATCATCTCGAGTTCACACTTAACCTTGCTCGTTCATACTTCCTCAAACACACCTTATTCGTACCATTTTATGCCATTTCATATTGCTAAATCACTCCGAATTCATACCTAGCTTTACTCATTCACACTTAATGTTTACAACTCAAGTACACCTCATTCATACCACTTCATGCCCTTTCGTATCGCGAATCCACTTCGAATTCATACTTAACCCTACTCATCCACACTTAATGTTTACAACTCAAGCACACTTTCAAAAACACTTGTAATTTATAAGCAATGGAAGAGAATAAAGGTATCTCACACACATCTTACATATCAAGTATACGGTCTTGCACCTCAAACACTCCCTGTTTGTATATTTACAAGTCCGTTTGTCTCACTAATTCACTTGGGATTCAATCTTATTCTTACTTAGTCAAACTTACCATCTATTCCTCAATTGCACCTCAAATACCCTTGCATTTTGTGTTCAAAAGCAGTGTATAGAGTTACTACACAGACACAGGGCGCCTAAAGGGTCAAAAAGACTTCCAGTATACTTGGAACGCCACATGAGGCGCCTAAAGGGAACATGAGGCGCCTATTCTAGGCGTTCGAAGCGTTCGGGGATGTGCTGTATACATCGAACGCCTACATGAAGCGCCTAATGTGACATGAAGCGCCTAATGTAGGTGTTCGAAGTGTAAGGGGATGATCTGGGACACATTGAACGCCTACATTAGGCGCCTAATATGACTTGAAGCGCCTAATGTAGGTGTTCGAAGTGTTCTGACGGTTCAGAACTGCAGTTTTTCTGCAGTAACTTCTCTCCCTCACCTTTCTCCTCCAACCCTTTCATGTTTACACTTCAAGATCCATCTTAGCACCTAGATTCATCATACTTAACACACAACTAGCAAGAGTTGATTCCTATACATGTAAAGTAGTGTCCATCCTAAGCCTTCTATCACCCACAACCTCCAATGTATCTCTTCAACTTTCCAACACAACAAGTCTACACCAATGACATCTTTAATCCTCCAACCTTCTGCAAATACACTCAAAACACTTAAGATGTACTTAATGAACTCAAGAACTTATACCAAAGCAATGAACATAATACTGATAACACTCTTATGGGCATATTATCAACAAAGATCACAACATAACCATTTTAAGAAATTGGCTAACATGACTATACACCATCAACAACAACAACAATTACATATAGTAAAGCATTCAACATAAACAAACCGAAGCTACTAATGTGTGATCCAAGTTTTCTCTTTGTAAGAACATAGGGCCTAAGGTAACAAAATTAGCGTAAAACGTATAGAAAGATTACTTGCCTTTGCTTCTAAGTAGTCTTACAAATGTTTGGTAGAATCGCGAGAAGGATTGAATCTAGGTTGACCACTCTTTCTTCTTCTTCTTCTCCCTTTCTTCTTTCTCTTTTCTCTCCCTTTCTCCTCCTTTCTCTCAGCCGTTCCTTCTCTTCCTCTTTTTCCTTGTAACTGGAGCCCAACTCCTCTCTCTCATGGGGAGTTATACTAAATGTTGTAACTCCCCATCATTTAAGTGGTGAGGGCATTTTTGGTATTTTAGCCTACTTTTCTTAATTTCAGCTTTTTGATCATTTTCTCACCTATATTTTATCTAACTAAGCCTCATTAATCTATACAATTATTAACATCGTATTTTAAGTTTCTCTTAATTATTTAGCGTCGGATGCGGTAAAATACGGGGTATGACAGATGGCCAGCCCCTACACTTCAAAAATGACCACAAATTTCGTTGCTTACATGGTATATTCAGCCATAAAATCATTCCATGTTAGCACACACAAATCACCCCCAATTAAGGCCAAATTGTGGAGATTTCAAATTCAAAGTTTAAAGCACATGGGGCGCCACTTACTTCAGCCTTTAGAGCTGAATATTCAAGTTATTCTATGTATATTATGTGTGACATAATATATATAACATGTGCAAAAAGTTTGAATTTAATCGGAGAAAAATCGCGTAATCGACAAAAGTCAAAAATTTGGTTTTCTACGAACACATCACATGGAACGTTTTTGGCATGACATATAACATGTATCTAGACACTTTTTACATATTCAATACATTAAAGTGTTCTAGAATATTCAAACTAGGGCTGATTGGAATATACCATATGTGTATAATTATTGTGCACTATTTTATAAAAGTTACAAAAATAATTTCAGCACATGTTCAAGCTCATTATACACTCCTAATCAGCCTTGATGGAGCCTATGTGGAGCTTAGTTGGCATCTTGATTGGTCAAGAATGGACTACACAAGGTTAGTGACATAATGGAGGGAGCTACACAAAGTAATATTTCAAACTATGTCACATATATATCACATGCTGAAAATTTAGCATGTGTAGTATGGCCGAAAATTTGGTCTTGATCTTAACATATTTGCTTCTTCATTTTCAAGGGATTGATGTAATACCAATATGGAAATAATTTGTACATATTTAGAATATTACACATGCTGAAAATTTCAGCATGTGTTGCATAAGGTGGCCGATTTTTTGAGTTAAATGGAGATCAATTTATTTGCAAATTAAGTGTGATTGATTATGTGATATTATGGCAATGTTTTCATGGCACATGTTTTAAGTGTAATTTTCAGATCTATACAGTCATCAAGTGATGACAAATCTCATCCAATCAAGGAGTGCCAAGTAAGCAGTGTCAAGATAATCATCCAATCAAGTGGTTCCAAGTTAGCAAGTTGATGTCACATCTATACAAGGCATTCTTCCAAGGACTTAAAAAGAGAATTTTGAAGATGGAGAAATGCCCTAAGGGGGCAGCCAAGAGCAAATAAAAGGAAGAGAAAAGAGTCATTCAAAGACAAGACAATTCTCATATTCTCTCAAGTGCAAAAAAAAGTGTCTTCCACTTCTTCTACCTTTCCTTCTTCTTCTCTCTCAAGCCTATTGTTCTTATATTCAAATATATTGAATAGACTTTGTATAAACCACCATACACATTCATTGTTGTAAAAGGTTGATCAAGGTGTAATCAATCCTTCATTCGTTTGGTGGTGTGTTCGTGAAAGGTGCGATTACTTGTATCATTTGTAAAGGGTTGGAGTTGGTGTGTAACTCCAGCAACCCTTTATGGTAAGGTGTTTTTGTGATTATTGATAACCGAGGAAGGTGTCCTCGAAGACTGGAGTAGGATGTGTTAATCGAACCAGTATAAAATTCTCGGTGTTATTACTTTCAGCATTTTACTTTCAGTTTCCAGCACTGCATCATTTTCATTACAGTAGTAAAAATATCAAACGAATTTTAAAAATCACAAAACTTTCCAGAAACATAGATACGCGTCTTAAGTTTCATTTGGTGCAAGTTTCAACCTTTTGGGACAAGTATAAGTCATTCAAACGTTAATAGTTTTGAGACAAGTGCAATCTAATTTTCAGACTTGCAAAGGTTGAGAACTTGAACGTATTTGATATACTTCCCAAAGGAAATTTTCAAAAAATTTTCAACCCAATTAAATAAATATAGTAAGGGGTTTGTCATTAAATTTCCAGACCATTTGGAGCCACGGTTTAATCGGAATAAAATTTTCAAATCAGACTACCGTTTCTGGCATATTTGCGCAATCTGACCACAAACAATTTTTCAAAGGGTTAAAGGTTGAATTTTGATATGAAATTTTTAGGAGATACTCAAAACATCTGAGACTACAATCTCCCCAAATTTCAGCATTTTTGAAGGCATGTAACCTAGTTTTTCAAACGTTGCAAAATAGGTCCTAAAAACAGAAACTGTTTTCAGAAGTTGAGTTTTTGGATCAAAACATTTTAAAAACCAAATTTTCTGCACCCACTATTCAACCTCCCCCTTCTAGTGGTGTCTTGCAGGTCCTACAGTATTGGCTGCCAAAATCATACAAAAGGAAAGAAATGATGCCCTTTAGTAGCCAAGTTCAATGGAATAGGTAAATATTCTAGCTGAAACACAAAAATGAGATGGATTTCTTTAATATTCCAGCATACAACATGATAAACACACAACTAACCTAAGTATGAGAGATTTTTTTCGGAGCAATAGCTATGGGACTTCTAACATTGTCCAACTTGTGCAGATTTTTGGTAATGCTAGTTTTAGCTACAAACTACGTCTCTGTGCGGATTTGATGGCGTAATCTATTGTTTGGATCATCTCTGGTCCAGGTGAAGATCTGACTTCGCCATTTGAACAAATATTCTTGCCGAAACACAAAAATGAGACATGTTTATAAGCATGGTAAAACTCACTACTGACTTAAGCATCGAAAGATTTTCTTCTTTAACATTGTTCGACTTGTGCAGATTTCTAGACATGCTAGTTCTGTTAAGAAACTACATTTGTGCAAATATTTGATGACATTTTCTGTTGTTTGGATCATGTATGATCAAGGTGAAGATCCATTTCACCATTCACTCCGAAATCCATTTCAGCCACCATATCTCCCTCTCCCCCCTCCACCCAAACCACCACCACAATCACCACCGAGAAATAACTTCTTCCATGCCAAGGCAACAATACCACCTGTTATAATAGTTTGTAAAGGCAATGAGATAAAGAATGAAGGTGAATTGGCGTTTAAATAAGCAAGAATAGATCGATCCATGAGTTGGATCGATCCATGTCTTAGTTGGATCGATCCATGTGGCTTGAAAATGAAGTCTAGCATTCTTTCAGACATAGATCGATCACATCGATCGATCGATGTCACATAGATCGATGACATCGAACGATCGATGTACCCTAGGTGCAAAGTTGAAACTTTCTGTCCAACATCAATCGATCACATAGATCGATCGATGTGACTTAGATCGATACATAGATCGATCGAAGTGGTTTGGATAAAAAGCTGGAGCTTACTGTGAGACATCGATCGATCGATCACATCGATCGATCGATGTGCCAACAAAAGTGACTTTTCATCTAGAATCACAACTTATGCACCAAGGGACATATCCAATCACCATGCAATGGCCATAAACTTCTGAATCGAGTTTAAGAGCCTATATAAAGACTGTTACAACAAATTTTTCAAGACATCTTGCATTCTAGTTGGTCCTTGCATTAAAGTTCTTCTTTCTACTAATTACACTCTTGTTTTGAAAGTTCATTGAATCTCTATCCTATTTACTGAGGATAAGAGATTATTTGGATGTTGTATCCTAGGAGGAAATTTGCTTATAACCCTACAGCATCTAGTGGGGGCAAATATTCCTTACGAATAGTATTCGTATACGCCTCAAGCCAACTTCTAGCATCTACTTTGTTCATTCTTCTTGTTGTTCTTGTATCCATCTTCTAACAATCGTAAGGAATATTTGAGATGGATTCAAAGACGTTTTTGAATCAAGAGAGCATGAAGCTGGACCGTTTTGATGGCACAAACTATCTGCAATGGAGGACAAGATGTTATTCATTCTCACCGCACTGCAGATTGGGTACTGTTTGGACCCAAAGTTGAAGGATTTACCAACCCCACAGGAGGATGACGATGAGGCAGTGAAGGCCGCTTGGAGGAAGAGGCAAGAGGATGAAGTTCTATGCCGGGGACACATCCTCAACAACTTGTCAGATCGCATTTATGATCTGTTTACGGCAACAATATCACCGAAGGAGATATGGAACGCCTTGGAGTTCAAATGCAACAATGAGAAACAAGATGCTGGCAAATTCCAGGTGATGAAATATTTTAATTTTAAGTTGACAGAAAATTTTTCTATTATGGACCAAGTGCACGAGTTGCAGGTCATTGTTTTCAAACTCAAGGAGTTGGGTGTGGAAGTTTTTGAGGCGTTACAAGTAGGAGGAATAATTGCTAAGCTTCCTCCTAGTTGGAATGACTACAGGAAGAAATTACTGCACTCAATTGAATCCTTTTCCCTTAAGCAACTTCAAAAGTATTTGCAAATTGAAGAAGAGACTAGAAGTCTTGTAAAGAGACATGTCTATGATGATGCACCAAGAGTGCATTATGTCAAAGGGAAAACAGAAAGCTGGAGTGGAAACAAGAGGAAGAACTCTGATTCATCGGAACCTGCAGACAAAGCAGATAGTTCCAAGAAAGGAAAGAGATGTTATAATTATGGCAAAAAGGGACATCTCAAGAAGGATTTTTAGTTTCGGAAGAAAAAAAAACATGGTGGTAGTTCCCGACATGCCAATAATGCTAATATGGTAGACATTGAAATTGATCAATTGGTTGCAATGGTCTCCGAATTGCATGTTGGTATGGTAATTGAGCTGCATATGTCTACAAACAAAATCACAAGTGATTGGTGGTTCGATTCAGATGCAACGGTGCAATGTATGCAACAACAAGGATCTAATCAAGACCTACCATATTGTGGATAATAGCCAGCAAGTTCTGATGGAAAACCGCAGTGCCACAAGAGTTTTGGGAAAAGGTAGTGTAGAGTTAAACTTTACTTCTGGAAAGAAGTTGTTATTAATCAACGTTCTATATGTACCTGAGATTTCTAAGAATCTCGTTTCTGCTAGTCTAGTCTGTAAAAACGGGTTCAAGATTGCAATGGAGGGGGACAAAATTATAATGTCCAAGAACGATGTCTTTGTCGGCAAGGGTTATTCTTGCGACGGGATGTTTAAGTTGAGCATAAATAAAAATTCCGTAGCTTACTCTGTTGATTCTTCTTTTTCATTGTGGCATGATAGACTTGCGCATGTAAGTAGTGCAACTATTAAGTTTATGTCTAAGCATGCCATAATTTCTTGTAAAGATGAAGATGAAAGAACATGTGAGATATGCATACAAGCTAAAGTGGAAAGAAAAACAGAACTCTTAGAACTTTTTCATTTGAATATTTGCGAATTGAATGGTGTTTTGACCCGAGGTGGAAATAGATATTTCATAACTTTCATTGATGATGCCTCCAGATATACATATGTATATTTGTTAAGGCATAAAGATGAAGCCTTTGACATGTTCAAGGTTTATAAAATGGAAGTTGAAAATCAATCGGGATTGAAAATCAAAGTTCTAAGAAATGATCGTGGTGGTGAATACTTTCCTCTTGAATTCAATCAATTCTGTGAGGAGAATTGTATCATACACCTGAAAAGTGCATCATATACACCTCAACAAAATGGTTTGATGAAAGAAAGAATAGAAGTTTAGTTGACATGCTAAATGCAATGTTAATAAACTTTGGTTTGCCAAAAAATTTGTGGCGAGAAGCCTTGTTGACGGCTTGCCATATTCATAATAGAATTCCTTCTAAGAAGTTTAATCTTTCTACATATGAAATATGGATGAAACGAAGACCAAATCTAAGTTATCTTAGAGTTTGGGGCTGTCTTGCTTATTATAGAGTTTCGGATCCAAAAAGGACTAAGTTGGGGCCAAGAGCTCTTAAAGGTATCTTTATTAGATATCCTGAAAACTCTAAAGCATATAGGATTCTAGACATAGAATCCAATGTTGTTGTTGAATCTAGGGATGTCGAATTTCTTGAGAATAAATTCTTAAGAACAGATTCAAATCAAGGTTCAACAAGTGAAAATTTGAATGAACCGATAGTTGGAGATTTTTCCAATGATCCTTCTAGTATTGATCAAAATCAAAATTCTCCAACTGAGGTTAGGAGAAGTCAACGGGCTAGAAAGGAAAAGCATTTACATCCGGATTTTATTTTTTTACAATCTATTACTTTCTTAGTTAAAGGTAATAGGACAAAGGTATTTAATAAAATACCTATTGTACTAAGTGTAGAAGATGATCCTAAATCCTATAAGGAGGCGATGCAATTGAGAGATGCATCATTTTGGAAGGAAGCGATTGATGATGAGATGAACTCGTTATTGTCTAACGATACGTGGATACTCATTGATTTGCCTCCAAGTTCCAAAGCGATTGAATGTAAATGGGTATTTAGAAGAAAATACAACACGAATGGTTCAATTCAAAACTTTCAAGACTAGATTAGTATCCAAAGGTTTTAGATAAATAGAAGGAATAGACTATTTTGATACGTATGCTCCGGTTGCGAGAATAACATTGTGTTGATAGCATTAGCATCCATAAATAATCTGTTTATTCATCAAATGGATGTTAAGATTGCATTTCTCAATGGTGATTTAGATGAAGAAGTCTATATAGAACAACCGGAAAGTTTTGTTCTTCCGGGTAATGAGCATAAAGTGTGCAAATTGATAAAGTCATTATATGGATTGAAACAAACACCGAAACAATTGCATGAAAAGTTTGATACTACCATTTTAAAAATTGGTTTCCAGCATAATAGTGCGGATAAGTGTGTATATTCTAAGTTTACGGACAAATATGGGGCGTTTTTGTTTGTATGTGGATGACATGCTAATTATTGGAATTAATATGGAAGGAGTAAATGAAACTAGAAGTATTTAACTTCACAATTCCAAATGAAAGATTTGGGTGAGGTAGATACTATCTTAGGGATAAAGGTGTCAAAACATAGTGGAGGTTTTGCTCTTTGTCAATCTCATTACATAAACAAAGTTTTGAATAAATTCAATTACTTGGAGATCAAAGAAGCATACACACCATTTGATGCCTCATACAAATTGACTTTACATACCGGTAGAGCGGTAGCACAACTAGAATATGTTAGTGCAATTGGTAGTCTAATGTATGCTACATATTGTACTAGACCGGATATTGCCTTTCCGGTGTGTAAATTATCAAGGTATACTAGTAATCCTAGTATGGACCATTGGAAGGCAATCGGAAGAGTACTTGAGTACTTGAAAAGGACTATGAATTACGGGTTGTACTATAATAGTTTTCCAGCCGTATTAGAAGGTTATACTGATGCTAATTGGATAACTAGTGTTGGTGATAACAAATCTACTATGTAGGATCTGCAAGGCACCACTAGAAGGGGGGGTTGAATAGTGGGTGCGGAAAATGTGGTTTTTAAAATTTGTTTAAAACTAAACAACTCAACTTCTGAAAACAGTTTCTGTTTTCAGGACCAGTTTTAAAACGTTTTGAAAACTAGGTTGTAGGCCTTCAAAAATTCTGAAATTTGGAGAGAACTTAGACTCAGATGTTATGAGTATCTGCTAAAAATTTCAGATTTAAATTCAACCTCTAACCCCTTGAAAAGTCGTTGGTGGTCAGATTGCGCAAATCTGCCAGAACCGATACACTGATTTGAAAAATTAATTTCTATTTGTACACAACTCCAAATGCTCTGAAAATTTAACCACTAACCCCTTATATGTTATATTTAAATGGGTTGAAACAGTTTTGAAAAATTCTTTTGGGAAGTTAGTCAAATACGATCAAAGTCTCAACCTTTGCAAGCCTGAAAATCAGACTGCACTAGTCTCAGATCTTTGGACGTTTGAATGACTTATACTTGTCCAAAAGGGTTGAAACTTGTGCCAAAAGAACCCTAGAACGTGTGGCTATGTTTTCTGAAAGTTTCGTGATTTTTTAAATTCGTTTACTATTTTTACGAACGTGATTAAAAACAATAAACAGTGCTGAAACAGAAAATCAGTGCTGAAAGTAAATGACACCAAGAATTTTATACTGGTTCGGTTATAAACAACCTACTCCAGTCTTCAAGGAACACCTTCCTTGGTTCACACTAATCACACACACGCAGTACACCTTACCGTAGGGTTGATAGAGTTACACCTAACTCCAACCCTTTACAAACCTTGTATGTCGAGTACAATTCACACGAACACCACCACCTCGCTAGAATGAAGATTGATCACACCTTGATCAATCTTTTACAAAGATGTATGAATGGTGGTTTATCTCAAGCCTATTCAAGATTGAAAGAATATGAATACAATAGGCTTACAAGAAGAAAGAAAGAAAGAGAGAATGTAGAAGAAGAAGAACTAGGCTTTTTATCACTTTGATTTTGCAATGCTTGGCCTTGTTTTGTTTGCTCTCCTCTTCTCTTTTTTAATTGCAGCCGTCCCCTCATAGGGTTTCTCCCCTCTTGAAAATTGTCTTTTAAGTCCTTGAGAGAGTGTAAGACATCATGGTGACAATGCTTTGCTTACTTGGCATCATTCTATTGGACCATCATTTAGTTGTTGCTTACTTGGCACCTCTTTATTGGCTCAATGTTGTCATCATTTGATGACATGGAAAATCTGAAATAAACACTTTAAACATGTGCCAATATCAATCATAAAATCATACCATAAGTCACAAATTCTCTCATAAATTGCAAGACCAACAAATCCTTCCTTTTTACTCCAAAAAATCGGCCATTATACTCCTTGCCATGCTGAATTTTTCAGCATGTGCAACATCCATTGTTATTCAAGATAATCTCCAATTTTCTTTGATTTTTCTCATTAAAATGAATCAACAATACATGGTAAGTCTTGATATCAATTGAGAAATGAATTTGGACACACAATAGCCTTAGAATTCGTCCACCATCACTTCACACATGCTGAAAAATTTTAGCATGTGTGATATGTAGAATATCACACTTTATTACCTTACATAATATTCAAATCATTTCCATAATATCTTCAATTGATCCTTTAAAAAAAATTGACAAAATATCTTGTCTTAGCCATGAAGAATTCGGCCACCATGTGTGTAACATGCTAAAATTTTCAGCATGTGACATAAGAGAGGTATATGTTGAATACTTACCTTTTGTAGCTTCTCTCTTTGATTCATCAACATTGTATGATTGATCCTTGACCAATCAATATGCCAACAAGGCTCCACATGTGCTCCATCTCAGCTGTATGTAACGTTGGAATGTGTATGTACATGTGCTGAAATTCATTTTTGCTAACTTTGTAAAATAGTGCACATTTAATAATACACATATGTAATATTCCAATCAGCCCTTGATTTAATTTTCTAGAACACTTTAAGATGTATGTTATATGTAAAAAGTGTCTAGATACGTGTCACATGATGTTCAAGAAAAACGTTCCATGTTAAGTGCGTAGAAAACCGAATTTTCGATATTTATCGATTACCCGATTTTTCTCTAATTTAAATTCCAACTTTTGCACATGATATATATATTATGTTATACATAATATATATAATATATACTTTAAATTTCAGCTCTTGGCTGATTTAAAGTGGTACCATAAACATGTGACAAAATTAAAATTGGAATCTTCACATTTTGGCCTAAGTGTGGGGTGATTTGTGTGTGCCAACATGGAAAGTATTTTTGGCTAATCACACCATGTGTATCACGAAATTTTCATTAATTTTTGATGTATATGGGCTGGCCATTTATTTATGGCAAGTACGTGACACATTGGCGAGGTTTCGGTATTCGCCCGATACAACAAATTTCGGTTTAGAACCTTTTATCGTGTCGTATTTAATTTGTCATCACCATATCTTATATCATATGATATAAGACCTGAATATACTTATAAATATGAGTTAAGTATAGTGGTGTGACGTTAACGTACGTACGTAAGATATATAACGTGCCGGTAGTACGTTGGAATACATGTGTACGTGCCTTTTTCAAAAAATCTGAATATATATATATATTATGTATATGTGGCGTGTTTAATAAGATGGGGAGGAGGAGAGAACTTTCCTTCCTTGGCCTTGTTGCCTTTGTGCCTTTTCCAAATGAATCTTCCTTTGATGAACTACTTAGTTTATTAAACTAAGTACTTCACTTAATGAACTACTTTAGTTCATTAATGGTGGCACCTGAAAATAGTATAAACTCAACAAATGTTCGCCATATGATGTAAGCTTTAATGCTTCATGGCTCGTTAGTACGGCAACATAATATATAAGCTAAATAAGGCAAGTAATGGAAAGTTATCATGCACACATGTACACTTATGCACGTTTATATCTTATGCTCGTTTTTGTGCACATTTAAATCATGCATTTGAAAATCACTCAAACCCCTTTTTCTCTACAATCTCCCCCTTTTGATGATTTTCAAAATAACTTATGCACATGATTTAAATCCTATCGCTCCCCCTTCAATTATGCATAAAAGTCTTTCTCTCTCCCCCTTAATTTATGCAATTAGTCTTTCTCTCTCCCCCTTAAATCATGCTTTTTCTCCCCCTTTATTTTGAAAAGTAAATCAAAAGATGCCTGAAAAAAATTATGCATTTCATATTACGTGCGTTCTTAAGGGTTATTTATTCAACCCTTTGAAAATGTCCCTTTTGGTACCCAAATTTGGGTGACCTTTCTAGGTCTTCCAAAAGGTGAGAAAGATGATGAGAACGCAACATAATAAACTTTTGGTGCGACTGTATCTGGCCTTTGGCCAAGAACTCCTTTATACGCATTATATGTAGGACGTTTTGGATATGTCCTTGTGTTTGTATGCGTAGTGCTTGGATGGATTGAATGCCGTGTATGCATCACTCTTTTCTTTTCATATCTATATGGTACAACATTGTATTTCACATGATATGATGAAGAAGTGGGGCGTGATGAGGGAATATGCAATTTTCGCATCATCTTAGACGCCACTGGAGGCTTTGGGGTGTCTATTTTCTTAGACATAACAAACTTTGTTGGTTTGGTTGATACTTCATTTGTATCAACGTATCCCAACCCCGTTTTATCACTGTCATGCTTTTGTGATGATATAATGCGATGCAGCATGTTGGATCCTGTATCAAACTGTTTCACCTTTTTCTCTACATCGGCATTCCTTGATTTTAATTTTGAAATCTCGGATTTCAATTCAACGTTCTCGGATGTCAATGATGAAATTTCAGATTTTAATGCATTGATGATGCATGATGACTCTTCTTTAGAATCGTTTAATTGAGCGACAAGATTTTCGTTAGAAGATTCTAACAATTTCTTGTCTTCAATTAATCGTTTCTTTTCTTTTGCAAGAGTCTTTGAAAATTTATGCAATTCTAAATATTGACTAAATAAATCATCATATGAACATTCAGAATCGGAATCAGAGTCAGAAGATACCTCATTTGATGCTTTAGATGTAAAGCATACTTGTGCCTTGTGTTCTTCCGTATCATCAGTCTCAGAGTCGGATGTGTCACTCCAAGTGGAGGCTTTGAATGCTCTTCTCCTTTGCTTAGGTTCTGAGACGAGTCTATTCTTGTTCCGATCCTTGTCAGGGTATTTGTTTGTTTGTTTCTCTTTATTAGGGCAGTCATATGATAGATGTCCAAGTTTGCCGCATTCATAGCACTTTATTTCCTTATTTTTATTTTTATGATCCTTAGATGAGGTAGACTTATGTTTAATCGATTTTCTCAATATTTTTCTTAATCTTTTAGCCATTGTGATTAAGTCCTCATCATCGGAATCTGTGTCACTATCATCTACGACGTATTCATTTGATTTAAATGCTATAGCCCTATCATTATTAGAAATGGACTCAGAATGTCTTAAAGAAAGTTTGTTTTCGTATACCTTAAGTGATCCGATTAGTTCTTCCATTTTAATCGATTTGGTCTCTTTACTTTCTTCTATGGCCGTTACTTTAGGGTCCCACTCGGATGGAAGGCTTCTCAAGACCTTTTGTACCTTTTCCTGCATAGTGAAGGCTTTGCCAAGAGACTCAAGAGAATTGTAAATATTAGTCAAGCGTAAATCCATCTCAACAATAGACTCATTTGGCAATAATTTAAAGGACTCAAGTGTGGACATAAGCATATTAATTTTGGACTCCTTTACTTGGCTAGTCCCTTCATGTTTCATTTCAAGAATATGCCACATCTCTTGAGCACTAGAACAATTAGACACATAACTAGCCTCACTTTTACTTAGGCCGTTTAATAGTAGTTGCATAGCCTTAGCATTCATACTAAGTTTCTTTTTATCATCACTCGTATATTCTTGTCTAGATTTAACAACTTCTAGTGTGACTCCGTCTACAGTGGATGACTTAGATGGAACAAAGGGACCATCTTCTATAATCGACCAAAGATCAATATCTATTGCCATAAAAAAAAGTTTCATTCTTACCTTCCATTGAACGAAAGACTCACCGTCAAACAGAGGAGGCCTTATGGTTGACATTCCTTCTTGCACGGTGCTATGACTAGTGGATGCCATCTCACTGAATCGTTGGATCCTTTGTAGTGAGTGTTCCTGCGCTCTGATACCAATTGTAGGATCTGCAAGGCACCACTAGAAGGGGAGGGGGTGTTGAATAGTGGGTGCGGAAAATGTGGTTTTTAAAATTTGTTTTAAAACTAAACAACTCAACTTCTGAAAACAGTTTCTGTTTTCAGGACCAGTTTTAAAACGTTTTGAAAACTAGGTTGTAGGCATTCAAAAATTCTGAAATTTGGAGAGAACTTAGACTCAGATGTTATGAGTATCTCCTAAAAATTTCAGATTTAAATTCAACCTCTAACCCCTTGAAAATTCGTTGGTGGTCAGATTGCGCAAATCTGCCAGAACCGATACACTGATTTGAAAAATTAATTTCTATTTGTACACAACTCCAAATGCTCTGAAAATTTAACCACTAAACCCTTATATGTTATATTTAAATGGGTTGAAACAGTTTTGAAAAATTCTTTTGGGAAGTTAGTCAAATACGATCAAAGTCTCAACCTTTGCAAGCCTGAAAATCAGACTGCACTAGTCTCAGATCTTTGGACGTTTGAATGACTTATACTTGTCCAAAAGGGTTGAAACTTGTGCCAAAAGAACCCTAGAACGTGTGGCTATGTTTTCTGAAAGTTTCGTGATTTTTTAAATTTGTTTACTATTTTTACGAATGTGATTAAAAACAATAAACAGTGCTGAAACAGAAAATCAGTGCTGAAAGTAAATGACACCAAGAATTTTATACTGGTTCGGTTATAAACAACCTACTCCAGTCTTCAAGGAACACCTTCCTTGGTTCACACTAATCACACACACGCAGTACACCTTACCGTAGGGTTGATAGAGTTACACCTAACTCCAACCCTTTACAAACCTTGTATGTCGAGTACAATTCACACGAACACCACCACCTCGCTAGAATGAAGATTGATCACACCTTGATCAATCTTTTACAAAGATGTATGAATGGTGGTTTATCTCAAGCCTATTCAAGATTGAAAGAATATGAATACAATAGGCTTACAAGAAGAAAGAAAGAAAGAGAGAATGTAGAAGAAGAAGAACTAGGCTTTTTATCACTTTGATTTTGCAATGCTTGGCCTTGTTTTGTTTGCTCTCCTCTTCTCTTTTTTAATTGCAGCCGTCCCCTCATAGGGTTTCTCCCCTCTTGAAAATTGTCTTTTAAGTCCTTGAGAGAGTGTAAGACATCATGGTGACAATGCTTTGCTTACTTGGCATCATTCTATTGGACCATCATTTAGTTGTTGTTTACTTGGCACCTCTTTATTGGCTCAATGTTGTCATCATTTGATGACATGGAAAATCTGAAATAAACACTTTAAACATGTGCCAATATCAATCATAAAATCATACCATAAGTCACAAATTCTCTCATAAATTGCAAGACCAACAAATCCTTCCTTTTTACTCCAAAAAATCGGCCATTATACTCCTTGCCATGCTGAATTTTTCAGCATGTGCAACATCCATTTTTATTCAAGATAATCTCCAATTTTCTTTGATTTTTCTCATTAAAATGAATCAACAATACATGGTAAGTCTTGCTATCAATTGAGAAATGAATTTGGACACACAATAGCCTTAGAATTCGTCCACCATCACTTCACACATGCTGAAAAATTTTAGCATGTGTGATATGTAGAATATCACACTTTATTACCTTACATAATATTCAAATCATTTCCATAATATCTTCAATTGATCCTTTAAAAAAAATTGACAAAATATCTTGTCTTAGCCATGAAGAATTCGGCCACCATGTGTGTAACATGCTAAAATTTTCAGCATGTGACATAAGAGAGGTATATGTTGAATACTTACCTTTTGCAGCTTCTCTCTTTGATTCATCAACATTGTATGATTGATCCTTGACCAATCAATATGCCAACAAGGCTCCACATGTGCTCCATCTCAGCTGTATATAACGTTGGAATGTGTATGTACATGTGCTGAAATTCATTTTTGCTAACTTTGTAAAATAGTGCACATTTAATAATACACATATGTAATATTCCAATCAGCCCTTGATTTAATTTTCTAGAACACTTTAAGATGTATATTATATGTAAAAAGTGTCTAGATACGTGTCACATGATGTTCAAGAAAAACGTTCCATGTTATTTTCGATATTTATCGATTACCCAATTTTTCTCTAATTTAAATTCCAACTTTTGCACATGATATATATATTATGTTATACATAATATATATAATATATACTTTAAATTTCAGCTCTTGGCTGATTTAAAGTGGTATCATAAACATGTGAAAAAATTAAAATTGGAATCTTCACATTTTGGCCTAAATGTGGGGTGATTTGTGTGTGCCAACATGGAAAGTATTTTTGGCTAATCACACCATGTGTATCACGAAATTTTCATTAATTTTTGATGTATATGGGCTGGCCATTTATTTATGGCAAGTACGTGACACATTGGCGAGGTTTCGGTATTCGCCCGATACAACAAATTTCGTTTTATCGTGTCGTATTTAATTTGTCATCACCATATCTTATATCATATGATGTAAGACCTGAATATACTTATAAATATGAGTTAAGTATAGTGGTGTGACGTTAACGTACGTACGTAAGATATATAACGTGTCGGTAGTACGTTGGAATACATGTGTACGTGCCTTTTTCAAAAAATCTGAATATATATATATATTATGTATATGTGGCGTGTTTAATAAGATGGGGAGGAGGAGAGAACTTTCCTTCCTTGGCCTTGTTGCCTTTGTGCCTTTTCCAAATGAATCTTCCTTTAATGAACTACTTAGTTTATTAAACTAAGTACTTCACTTAATGAACTACTTTAGTTCATTAATGGTGGCACCTGAAAATAGTATAAACTCAACAAATGTTCGCCATATGATGTAAGCTTTAATGCTTCATGGCTCGTTAGTACGGCAACATAATATATAAGCTAAATAAGGCAAGTAATGGAAAGTTATCATGCACACATGTACACGTATGCACGTTTATATCTTATGCTCGTTTTTGTGCACATTTAAATCATGCATTTGAAAATCACTCAAACCCCTTTTTCTCTACATACTACAGGTTGGATATTTACATTGGGTGGTGGTGCTGTTTCTTGGACTTCAAAGAAATAGACATGCATAACTCATTCGACAATGGAATCCGAATCCATAGTATTGGGATCAGTAGGTAAGGAAGCGGAATGGCTGAGAAATTTATTATTGGATATAGAGTTGTGGCCACAACCGATGCCAGCCATTTCCTTACATTGTGATAGCCAAGCAATGATGTCTATAGCTTATAGTAAAATCTATAACGAGAAATCTAGACATGTCAACCTTAGGCATGATTATGTAAGGAAATTAATTACAGATGGTGTAATAGTCATTGCATTAGTCAGATCCTGCAATAACCTAGCGGATTCGTTGGTAAAGAGTCTTTCAAAAGACTTGGTACAAAGTACATCTTTAGGGATGAGATTGAGACGTATAGGATAAGTTCACTCGTGATGGAAACCCAACCTTTCCTAGCATACCACTAGTCAAAGGTTCAATGGGTAACAACAAGTCACAAAGTGAGGTATTAAAGCACTAAGATTGATCTTTAAAGAATCAACCCGCACTTTATTGATCTTTAAAGAATTGGAATGTTAGTGTTAAAGGAGGGTGAGTGTTAAGGCAATCTTAATGAAGGATTAAGAGGAATATCTTAATCTTCACCTATATGAACATAGGAAGTGGTGCTGCTTCGACGAGCAATGATCTTGAAATGTTCATGAATACTAGGGGAAGCACAATGCCATAAAGTGCGGTTTAAGATGAACTTCTAAGGAGAGTGTGGTTTCATGTGTATAATATTTCCGGTTCTAGCATGTAGGAATCTGATTCAAGGATTTTTATCTATCAAGATTTCGTTAGAACTTTGAAGTATTATACTAATAAGAGGCTCAAATCGAAAGATACTTCTTAAATGCATAAAATGTCATAAACTGCTTTACAAACTAAGTGGGGGATTTTGTAAAGGCAATGGGATGAAGAATGAAGGTGAATTGGTGATTAAATAAGCAAGAATAGATTGTCTCATGACTTGGATCGATCCATGTCTCAGTTGGATCGATCCATGTAGCTTGAAAGTGAAGTTTAGCATTTTTCCGGACATACTTCGAACGATCGATGTACCCTGGATGCAAAGTTGAAACTTTCTGTCCAACATAGATCGATCACATAGATCGATCGATGTGACTTCGATCGATACATAGATCGATCGAAGTGGTTTGGATAAAAAGCTGGAGCTTACTCTGAGACATCGATCGATCACATTAATCGATTGATGTGCCAACAGAAGTGACCTTTCATCTAGAATCACAACTTATGCACCAAGGGACATATCCAATCACCATGCAACGGCCATAAACGTCTGAATGGAGTTTAAGAGCCTATATAAAGGCTGTTACAATACATTTTTCAAGACATCTTGCATTCTAGTTGGTCCTTGCATTAAAGTTCTTCTTTCTACTAAATACACTCTTGTTTTGAAAGTTCATTGAATCTCTATCATATTTGCTGAAGATAAGAGATTGTTTGGTTGTTGTATCCTAAGATTGCTTATAACCCTGCAACATCTAGTGGGGGCAAATACTCCTTATGGATAGTATTCGTATACGCCTCAAGCCAACTTCTAGCATCTACTTTGCTCATTCTTCTTGTTGTTCTTGTATCCATCTTCTAACACCACCACCCTCCCTCCACCTCGCAGGCATTACAAGAACTGTCATTTGTGCAACCAGACCCCCGACCCGCTCCCTCTCCCCATCCCCGTCCCTAAAGCAGCGCCACCCCAGCTGCATTAAAAGAATTCAATATCGAATTCTCAAAAAATCATGAAAGAAATTCCGAATTTATGCTTTAGAATCCAATCTTTGTTTCACCGAATAAATTTTGTCCAGTGGTTTCAAGGGAATGAAAATAAAGCCCCCCACATCAAGATTATGGTACCAGAGGGCTTATGGAGTTTGCTTTTTTTGGGAGAATAATTTGCAGTTAGTATGTGGAATCTTATCATAAATGAATTGGAATGTTATAACGGGTTATTTCCAGATGTATGAGACTAATAGTTGAAAGGAGGCGGTGATAGTGGGGCTGGAAAATGGTGAAAGGAATAAAAGAAAGGTGGAAGAAGATGAACAGTAAATAGAGGCATTATTGTCTTTTTAATAGTTTTTAATCTCTTTTTGATATTATTGCCCTATTTAGACTTAGCGTCTTTAACAAAATCAAATTTTGTGAGTTATTAATTCTATTCCATCTTCATTTGATATTCGTGTAGACTAGGTAATCATGTAATTGATAATTGAACTAATACGATAAAATTATATACACACAAATGATGTATTTAAAGAGAGTTAACATAGTCAACCTGGTAATTGGTGGCATATCAAATATAAACATAAACATCCCAAAGAATTAATAATAGGAAATTTAATTCAAGCGATAAGAACTTGGAGAAATATCCAGAGTTAACTATGCCGAATGCCATGCATTAGTTTGTCACATAGAACCCAAAAATGTTAAAGAAACTTTTGGGTGATACATTTTGAATAAATGATATGCATAAAGAATTTAACCAATTTACTAAGAACGATGTATGAGATTTATTACCAAAACCTAAAAATAAATTTATAATAGGCACTAAGTTGGTATTTAGAAACAAAATGAATGAACAAGAAGATATAGCACGTAATAAAGCTAAACTAATTGTACAATGATATAATCAACAAGAGGGTACAGATTATGAAGAAACATTTGTACATGTTGCACTACTAGAAGCTATTAAACTATTTAGCCATTGCTAGTTTGAGTAATATCAAACTATTTCAAATGGATGTTAAAAGTGCCTTTTTAAACGGGTTCAAACAAGAAGAATTGTAAAATAACCCCCGTGATTTGAAGACTCAAAACATCCTAACCATGTATACAAAGAAAGCTTTATATGGTTTAAAACAAACTCCAAGAGCTTGGTATGATAGATTTGTGAACTTTCTCCTTGCAAATAGTTATAGGAGAGGAACTATTGATAATACCATATTTCTGAAAAGAAAAAGGAATGGTCTACTAATAGTTTAAATCTATGTAGATGATATAATCTTTGGTTCAACTAATCCTACCTTAGTAAAAGACTTTGAAGATTGTATGAAATCTGAGTTTGAAATGTCGATGGTAGGAGAACTTACCTATCTATTAGGATTACAAATAAAAACTCCACTTGGAATCCACATCAGTCAAATTAAGTACATAAATGACATGATTAAGAAGTTTGTATTTGAAGAGTTGAAACCTGCAACTACCCCTATGAATGTAAGTACAAAACTAGATAAAGATGAAAATGGAAAACCTTTTGATGACACACTATATAGGATGATGATCGAGTCATTGCAGTACTTAACCACATCAAGACCAGATATAATGTTTAGTATGTGTATATGTGCTAGGTTTCAATCATGTCCTAAGGTGTCCCACTATAATGCAGTGAATAAGGTATTTATATATATATATATATATATATATATATATATATATATATATTAAACATACACCTCATTAGAACTTTGGTATGATAGAAAATCCAAGTTAGAACTACATGACTATAGTGATGCTGATTACTATGGGTGTAAGATAGATAGAAATCCACTAATGAAACGTGTCAATTCATAGGAACCAATGTAGTTTCTTGGCTCTCAAAGAAACAAGCTAGTGTAGCCCATTCCACAACCGAAGCAGAGTATATAGCTTTAAGCCTATGTTGCACACAACTACTCTAGTCAAAATAGCAACTTAGTGATTTTGACATTATAGCGAGTCAGATTCTAATTTTCTACGATAGCACAAGTGCAATCAATCTTTCTCGGAATCCGGTACTTCAATCTAAAGCTAAACACATAGAAGTTAGATACCATTTCTTACGGATCATGTTCAAAATGAAAACATTACCATAAGCCACGTAAAAACTAATAACCAAGTTGGTGACATATTTACAAAATTTCTAGGTCAAACCACCTTTGAAGCTTTACGAGACAAGTTAGGAATGCTATCCTATGACACAATAGCATGATTTTATTTTTTGAATGATTTGTAAAATAAAGGGTCAGATAAATCATGATTTTTGTAACCACAAGTGGTAGGGAGCATAGGGTGAGAGGAAGAGCATAGGTTGAAGGAGAGAACATGCATAAAAACAAGTGGGAAGGGAGAGGGTATACATACCATTATCATTATGAGGTTTAAGACAAGTGGTAAAATCATGAAAAGTTATTTTGAAAATCATTTAAAAGGGAGAGAATGTTGAGAATCTTGCGTAATTGTTTGAATAATTTTGAAAATAATTATTTTTTAAGTGTTAAAATACTAAAAAAATACCATCCTATATTATAAAAATATCAAAAAGTTGAAACAAATAAAAAAACGACATCGATATCTCATGTTAAGATTGATGTATACATCAATCTCTGAGAAAAGACATAGATCGATTGATATATGTAGAGGTTAAAACCAGAACCTCACTGTGAGACATCGATCTCTCAATCTGAGATACATCGATCGATCGATGTATATATCATACCCTACATCGGTCGGTCGATGTTGGACAGATTAAAAATAGAACCTCACTGTGAGACATCGATCTCTCAAACTGAGGTACATCAAAGGATTGAGGTGTACATCAGTCTCTAAAATTGAGACATGGATCGATCAGTGTTAGCATATTTTTGAAAAATTTCTTTAACATGTGACAAGAAAGTAAGCGTTATTGGTGTACACATGATCTCCTTTGCATTTAATGAGTTTTTAAACATCTCACATATGTTTCTCATGATTCTTGCTTTAATTTGGTTTGAATGCGTGTGTGTTTGTGTGTATATGTGTGAGTGTGTATGCATGTGTTGTGTCACTAACTTGCCAAAGAAGTTTTTACATCTTACCACAAGGGCAAAAGAGTATTTTTTGAGCTTTGGCAGGGTCATATCTTATGAGGGATACACATAAGAACGAAAAGACAAAGATGGAGTATCGCTACACCCTTATTTGACACATTTGGTTTCCAAGGGTATCTTGGTCATTTTGGAGATAGGGCATTTTGGTCATTTACATAAGTTTATTTTTTGTGTGATGCTAAAATGTTTGCCATATGGTTTTCTTATATATTGTCTTCATGATATTCATGGTGCTCATGGTCATCATATCTATATCAACCTTATATATTATGAATTTTGGTTTTCTCGGGCTTCTTATATTGTGACATTTATCTTGTCACACTACATGGTATTATTGTATATATCTTTTGGGACTTCTCCGTTATTATTTTCAGCAGAATATTAGCCAAAAGGTTGAGGAACAACCGGTCACTATTGGAGAAGAGAAAATGGGGAGTACTTTGGATCAAGTGCTGATATTATGAGACAACTTATTCTCACCATTATCCAATCTTGTTTATCTGATTTCCTACTTATTTTTGACTTCCAAAAATTTCTATATATGTATATGTAAGGTGGACAAATCAGATTTTCATATATATGCAAGACTACATGACATGAACCAACCAAAACACTCCAAAATGACATGTTGGTAAGGAGTTACATACTTGGTACCAATGATGGCATATATCTTGGTTTTGGAAGCTGGAATGCAGCTGATTTGGTCAATACATATCCCAAACAAGTTATTGTGTTGGTTGAGCAAAAGGTGGAGAAGTAAGTGGCTAGCCAAACCACTTGATATTTCATAAAATTTCCATAGACTTTTTCAGTATGAAGATAAGAGTTGAAGTGTTACAATCACATCTCTTGAAAGTGTCAACTATGCAAGATGGTGAGGTGGTCATCCAATCAAGTAAAACAAGTAAGGTTGGTGACATTGAAGGTGACATGTGGGCATCCTAATCAACAAGAGGCTGCTCACACTTATAAATAGGAGTAGAGTTGAAGAAGGAAGAGACAACACAACAACAACACCTTGAGCTCTCTTTTTCTTTCTTTCTTTCTTCTTCTTCTTCATTCTTCATGCTTGCAGCTGAGTAGTAGTGTTCTAAAGTTGTCATTTTGCTGCATTCACATCCTTTGTATCCATAAAATTTGTAATTGGTTAGCCATTCTATAAGACTGTATATCATTAAGTGGTGAGGTGAATACATTCTTGTGTTGTAAGGTAATGTGATCAAGTCTTGATTATGGTGTAGGACCTGTAAGGCACCACTAGAAGGGGGGAGGAGTTGAATAGTGGGTGCGGAAAATTTGGTTTTTAAAATATTTTTACCTAAAAACCCAACTTCTGAAAACAATTTCTGTTTTCAGATTCTGATTTGAAACGTTTGAAAGACTAGGTTGCAGGCCTTCAAAAATTCTGAAATTTGGATAGATTCTACTTTCAGATGTTATGAGTATTCCCTAAATATTTCAGATTAAAATTCATCCTTTAATCCTTTGAAAAATCGTTTGTGGTCAGATTGCACAAATCTGCCAGGACCCGTAGTCTGATTTGAAAAATTTATTCCAATTAATCTGTGACTCCAAATGGTCTGAAAATTAAATGACAAACCCCTTAAGATATGTATTTTAATGGGTTGAAACAGTTTTGAAAAATTCCTTTGGGAAGTATGTGAAATATGTTCAAATTCTCAACCTTTGCAAGTCTGAAAATCAGATTGCAATGTCTCAGAACTATTAACGTTTGATTGACTTATACTTATCCAAATGGGTTGAAACTTACGCCAAATGAAACCCAAGAGATGTGGATATGTTTCTGCAAAATTTTACAATTCTTGAAATTCATTTACTATTTTTAAGATTGCAATGAAATGGATACAAAATGTTAGAAACTGAAAGTACTGTGCAGTAAAGTAAAGAACACAAGGAATTTTATACTGGTTCGGTTAAATCAACCTACTCCAGTCTTCGAGTATACCTTCCTCGATTATCACTAAAAAAATTAACACCTTACCATAAGGATTTCTAGAGTTATACACCAACTCCAACCCTTTACGCAAACGTTACAAGCAATCACACCTTTCACGAACACCACCACCGAACAGATGAAGGATTGATCACACCTTGATCAACCTTTTACAACAATGAGGCGTGTATGGTGGTATGAACAAAGCCTATTCTATATGTTTGAATATAAGTACAATAGGCTTGAGAGGAGAAAGAGAAGAAAGAAATGTAGAAGAAGAGAGTAGAGAGTCTTTTTGCACTTTGGAAATTATGAGACTTGTCGTGCATTTGTTTGGCTCTCTTCTCTTCCTTTTATTTGGTCTTGGCCGCCCCCTAGGGCTTCTCTTCCATCTTGAGAATTCTCTTTTAAGTCCTTGGAAGAATGCCTTGTGTAGATGTGACACCATCTTGCTTACTTAGCACAACTTGATTGGATGATTGTCTTGTCCTTGCTTACTTGGTACTCCTTGATTGGATGAGTTTTGTCATCATTTAGTGGCTGTAAAAATCTGAGAATAAAATGAAAAACACGTGCCAAATTAAGTTCAAAACATTGCCAAATATTCTACAATCAATCTCCTCAAATTTGGAAGCAAATTTGATCACCATTGAAGATCAAAAATCGACCAGCTCTAGTCTCACATGCTGAATTTTTAGCATGTGTTTCATTTGCTATAAAGTTTGAAATGTTACCTTGTGTAGCTTCCTCCATCATGTCACTAATCTTGTGTGGCTTATTCTCCACTAATTGAGATGCCAACTAAGCTCCACATAAGCTCCACCAAGGCTGTAGTAGGCGTGTACATGTCTTGAACATGTGTTGAATTTCACTTTTGTAAACTTTGTCAAATATTGCACAATAATTACACATATATGGTATATTACAATCAGCCCTAATTTGAATATTCAAGAACAGTTTAATATGTATTGAATATGTAAAAAGTGTCTAGATACATTGTAGCGTCTCGTACCCAGCCTGCCCGAATACGGTGCGCCCGCCGTACTTCACTACGGAGAGTACCAGGCGTCAACACATAACATGTCATAGTCCATAATAAAACTTATGGACTTCCATGCTTACATATCAACAGATAAGCAAAACTTAGGCAGAATAAAAACTTTCAAATAAAACATTCCGAATAATGTCTACAGCCATGTCCATAAAATGAAAAGAGAAATCCGAAATGTCTGTTCCAACATAAGTTCATCAAACATAAACAATCATAATGAAAAGTCCTTAAGTTGCCATCCTCTCTCTCGTATATGGATACGGAACTCTAGGCTCATCATCAATCCACTCTACCCCGTTTCCTGCAGGCTCTGGGAGGAAAAATAAGGGGTGAGTGACAATGTCACCAGCAAGTAAACCATAAACAACCAAGAATTAAATGGAAAGTATACACAAGAACCAAATCCCAAGAATTTAGATTTTCCACATACCTGACCTTAATCTATTAGCCGTCAAAAGAATTAAGATCGTAACTTATGCGACAATAAGATCATAACATAAGTTACCGTACATCGTAAGGTTATAACCTAAGTATAATTACACATAGCATTCGACTGGCTATTAAATGCAGCATGTATGAATATGCACATGTGATGCATCATGATGAAAATGAGGATAAATTCTTTCATTCTTTCTTTCAAAACATCATCGTAAGTAAAACGAGAATAGAGAGTATTCAGATCTATTATCTCCGGATCTGAGGCGGTCATACCATTCCCTTCAGATCTATTATTTCTGGGTCCAAAAACGGTCGTTCAATCAATCATCGTAATCAAGTCTATTCTCTCAGGGCCTGAACGGTCATAATTATCATCAGGTCTATTCTCTCCGGGCCTGAACGGTCATAAACATCATCATCAGGTCTATTCTCTCCGGACCTGTATGGTCATAATCATCTTCAGATCAATTAACCCCAGATCTGGATCGGGTCGTGCTGGCCAGGAATTAATGGTACCAATAGGAGTCATTCTTTCAGAAACGGAAATCTTTCTTTCAAAAATAGCTTTTCTTCATTTCTTTGCCAGAAAATCAATCTTATGAATCATGCAAATGGGGACAATGCAATGCATGGTGTGCAACGTGAAATTCATGATTAAATACATCACACAAGATCTATACGACTTGTCCCCTAAGCGGGAAAATATTCCAGCATTAACACTATGTTCATGCGGCCACTAATCATCAATTTAGGGCATGTTTTCATAAACTTATGCCACACATATGCATAATGAAGTCTTGTCTATATGCTATAAAAATTTTGTAACCTTATGAGGTAGATAAAACCATCGAATCATAATTTACTAAAAGGGGTACTGCTGGGTCCAGCACTGCAATACCCGTTCTTACCTATGTTTCCTGGGTCATAAGGCTTTATCCAATTAAGGCTAACACCTGGATACATAGACAATACACTAAAAAGTAATAATTAAAGGCCCAACATCACATACAAGTCCAAATAAATTGTATTAAGGCCTCAACAGAACACTATACCATGCGGCCCTATTATTCCAGATTTTGTACCATGACTTCCCCTTAATTGTTACCCCGTAAAATCAATAATTTTAAGAAATTTCCTTCCATAAACATACTCCTCTATGTTTTGGGTAAGTACTGTAAAATTTTCAAGGCAATCCAATACACATAAGGGGGTCAAATAATTTTCTTTCCAAGTTAAAGTATTTACTGGAACTGCAGTGACCCACTCCTACTAGAAAATTTATTAAGGACAAACCACAAGTCCTTTTTCCAAAATTCCACTTCTCACTTTTACTTAACATATGAGACTACCATCCTGCCAAATTTTAGCTAAATTTCACGTTCCTAGGGTTCATTTTTAAGCCATGCAATACACCACTCAAAACTGTCCAGCTCCAATAGTTTTGCTTCTTACCACTTTATCTTGTCCATGACTATCCAAATAACCTTATTTCTCTAAGGTGGATTACTAACCATTAAATACCTACTTTGACATAGTTATTTCCAGCTTAATAATAATCTTAGGCTACACAAAAATCATAATAAAACAGCCTTGCTATTTTATACACAATACACGCCATCTTCATGCATCTCCCACCTCATGTGGTCTATTCTCAACAAGATTAACTCATTCCTCCAACACTTGTCATAACAGCCCGTTCCTTGTACACAGTGGGGGTCATGTCATATTTTGAATTGAGCACAAACATAAACGTGTAGTAAACCATACATCAAGACAACACCTTTTCTTTAACATCACTAGGTTCTTATGCATAGCTCTTAGAACATTCGACTAACATTCACATCTTAGAGAAAACTAGTCATTCAAGCATATACTTCGCAAATAAGCCAAGGTTGCTTAGGGTGTACTTGCCTCCTTGAGTAAGAAATTCCCTTAGCTTGAATCTTGGGTTGAAAAGGTTGAAGCTTTCTTCCAACCTTGACACATAGCACACGATTTTGGGGAGGGGAGAAAAATGGACATTAGCTACTATTTTGAATGAAGAAGCAACTAGATTGATGTTAGGATTTCCTTACCAAAATGGAGCTTAAATGGAGATTGAGAGGGATTCAACCCACCAACAATGTTAGCTCCCCTAGTAGCTTGAAAAATCTCCTCATACTGGCCATTGAAGGTCACGGTTTTTGGCAAGAAAAGAACCAAAATGTAAGCTTCACTTTTTAGAGAAATGGACTCTACTTTAGAATCTAAGATGTCACTTACCTAGATGAAGCTTGAACTCTTGAAGGTGGTTCTTGGATCTCCTTAGCCCAAGGTTAGCCGTGTGAGAGATGGTGATAGAGGGTTTGTCCGAGTATGTAAGGAGTCTTGGATCTTTTAGCTTAGGTGAGATCTTGAGTGATTTGATTCTTGAATATGGAGGAAGCTTCTAGGATCTTTTTGAGATGGTTTTCTTCCAAAGCTAAGAGTGTAGCCGTTGGAATCCTTAAGGAAGAAGAAGATCCTTCATTTGCATGGACACCATAATTAGTGTCTTACACCATTTACTACATTGAGTTACTTTCGAGGTGTGGTTAAGAAAAAGTAACTATAGTAATGGATCAAGGTGTCTCATGGCTTTACCATGGTACAAATCCAGCGATTGGGGTGTGGTTGAGTTTATTTATCCCTTAGTTGCCTTCTTTAATTACACCTTGAGTTACCTTTTTAGGATGGTTAAAAAAAGTAACTAGAGTAGTTGTTTAGTGGTTACCATGGATTATCCATGGTAATCCGGTGGTAGGCCTTCCATAGGCTCTTTATTCCTTAATTGTCTCTTGAGGATAATTAGAAAAATTTGTTTCAACTAAAAGTGGTTAGTTTGACTATTATGATGAAATGATCCCATGGATTATTCCCTTATGGTGCATCCGGCCTATAGAAGAAAAGGAAAGAAGATCTTAAATCTTGGATTAACACCCTACTTCCCTTTGTGTGTAAGACCTTTGGAATTTCTTTAGGAAAACAATAAATTGGTTAGTTGAGGCATTTAAATAAAAAAAGTTCTCATGGATGCCCTAACCATGGCTTTACCTGGCGGTTGGGGAGGAAAAAAGTGTAAAACTTTTTTCCTTAAACTTTTTAAACCCCATTTAGTAGGATACTTAATGGTTGTGTAAGCTTTTAGCCTTTTCTTTTAAGGAGACCATTAGAGGCTAGTTGTCTTGTAAAGGAAGAATATTCTATAGTCCTTTAAGACCCTTGTGGCCGATTTTCTCAAAATCTTGGGAGGGCAAAATGGTCATTTCACATGCTTCATATGATCTACTTCGAGTATTATACTATTTCTTGCAGTATTCATTTTAAGGAAAATTAATTAAAGAGAAGTGATAAAACTTGATAAAATGCGCTTGGAAGATCCAACATTTCATTAACTCACTTCATACGAGCCTCAAGTACAATACGATTTTTGTTGGGCACAACATACATGTTACATGTCATGCCAAAAAACGTTCCATGTGTTATGTTCGTAAAAAACCGAATTTTCGACTTTTGTTGATTACGCGATTTTTCTCCGATTAAATTCAAACTTTTTGCACATGGTATATATATTATGTCACACCTAATGCACATAAAATAAATTAAATATTCATCTCATAGGCTGTTTAACATTGGCGCCCATATGTGCTTAAAAAGGTGAATTTGGAATCTCCACAATTTGGCCTTAATTGGGGGTGATTTGTGTGTGCCAACATGGAATGATTTTATGGCTGAGTGTACCATGTTAGCCGCGAAATTTGTGGCTATTTTTAAAGTGTAGGGGCTGACCATCTATATATGGCAAGTATGTGACACGTTAGTGAAGTTTCGGTAGTTACCCGATACGACAATTTTTGGTTTACAACCTTGTAACGTGTCGTATTAATTTTGTCATTACCATGACTTATATCATTGATATAAGACCTGAATATACTTATAAATATGAGGTAAGTATAGTGGTGTGACGTTGGATGTACGTTTATAATATATGTAACGTGTCAGTAGTACGTCGGAATACATGTGTATTGTGCCTTTTAAAAAAATCTGAATATATATATATATATATATATATATATATATATATATATATATATATTAAACCTTTTACAGAAGTTCTTATATGCTCATCCTAGTCAATGCCCTTTCTGTCTTGAAGCACAAGTAACATTTAATCACATTTTTTTTCTGTCGAGGGACATCACCTATGTTGCGTGGATTCATTATGTCGCTTGATCATACACAATATCCCAGCCGCCAACTCTTGCTTCCAAAGAAGGACTACATCAAATGCCACTGCATGCAGCCATATCAACCGTCCGTGTGCATCTTCGACAAACACAACATATACTTTAGGGCGTCAAACAATACTGTGCCTGTATATGCACGTTTTCCCTCCAATCCAATAAATATGTACGCTTTTTCATTCGCCAAGGTTTTATACACAAGGGTGGTTTTACTTGGCAAGGTTTTAATGCGGCATATCATATTTGATTGGAGATTACACATCATCACAGCTTTACATTATTGGTTTTCGTACGATATTCGCTGTTGTACTAAGGTTCCCTCCAACATAACGGAGGCATTTATTAATTAATAAAATTCCGCTTTTATTTAAAAATATATATATATATATATATATATATTAAACCTTTTACAGAAGTTCTTATATGCTCATCCTAGTCAATGCCCTTTCTGTCTTGAAGCACAAGTAACAGTTAATCACATTTTTTTGGTTTGTTCTGAAGTTGCGGAAATATGGACTACCAACAGAATTTACTTAGATGGACCGACAAACAATGTTAGAACATTACAGCAATAACTCATGCATTGGTGGATGTCCACAAAAGGAAAAACTCTTAAAGGTATATTGAGAATTGTTGCACCGTCCTTCATCGTTTGGGAATTATGAAAGTCCTATACTTCTATCATATTTGGGGAGGGAAGATGGAGACGCAGATCAGTGATGGAAAAATTCGTAGATCATTGTATGATTTGACATCAACTCAGGTTGGTAAGAAATTTGCATTTCTAGATCCGGACTTAATCTCAAATGGATTATCACCTACGATAAAGCCTCCTAGAAGTATGATTGTTAGATGGATGCATCCTCCGCCGGGTAGATTAAAATTGAATACATATGCGGCTCATGGGCGACACTCAGCAGCAGGTGGCGCCATCTTGTGGGACAGTCATGGTAATTTTATGGGCGCGATCTCCTTCCACCTTCCGCTAACTTCTCCAGCCATAGCTGAATTCCAAGCAGCATACTTTGCTTATTTATATTTTGCTACACATTGGAACGCAATTGACGTCGAGGTTGATGCGCAAGGAGTCATCTCAGATGTTCAAAATAGTGGAACTCAGAATGCTTTAATCTTTCGCACACTACTAGTATCAGCTTCATCCGAATTAACACACATTCCATGGGAGGCTAATCAACCAGCTCATTTCTTAGCACAATACGGTCAACTACATCAACATCTCACAGTTTTTCGATCCATAGCGCAGTTGCCACCACTAACTCGAGCAAGTTATCAAACGGAGGCTACTCCTCATATTAGACATGGACACAGCTTGTGATACACTCTGTTGCTCATATCGCAAGATATGGGCAACCTGGGTAAGCTTCAGAATCCCCCATCTTCTACATGTCCTTACTTGCATCTTAGTCTATCATCACGTGGTTTTAATAAACTTGCAGTTGCCCGTATCTCCGGATATGGGCGACATGGGTAATTTATCTCATGATATAGAATATTGCATACCCATTGCTCTTACTAGATGATTAAAGATCCATGAGTTTACTGACTCCCTTTATCTTCCGTGCATGAGACACTGGCGAGGACAACCAACCTGGAGGATGCACCTATCAAATGTCCATCAAGCGCATCAAATCGCTCAAGCTTCGGAACATACAAACACACCAATGCTATCTATTTTGTTCACATGCGTTTATTCCAATCGTATAAATATGTACGCTTTTTCCTTAGCCAAGGTTTTATCTACAAGGGTGGTTTTACTTGGCAAGGTTTTAATGCGGCATATCATATACGATTGGAGATTAGAAATTATATGCTCGTTATATTATCATTTCTCTTTCAAAGATGAACGATGTAATATGGTTTTCCTCCGCAAAAAATGAGGCTTAATAAAATATATCCCCTCATTGCTAAAAAAAATATACATAATATATATATATATATATATATATATATATATATATATATATATTTTAAATCAAAGGAAATTTTATTAGCATAAGCCCTCACTTATGGCGGAGGAAAACCTTATTACAGAGCATAAAAGAATGGCGATAGTAGCAGTAGATGATTACCAACATCCAAAATATATATGATATGCTGCATTAAAACCTTGCCAAGTAAAACCACCCTTGTGGATAAAACCTTGGCGAAGGAAAAAGCGTACATATTTATATAAATAGAGTGTTGATATGCGCTACCGTGTAAAATGAAATTATGTGCAAACCGAAAATAATACAAAGGTAACAAAATAAAAGTAAGCCATGAAGATGTCCACTCTTGATGCTTGCCCCTCGTCCCAGTGGAAAGAGTAGCGTCGTCGGCGAGGCAAACAATTATGAGCCGTGATCTCGTCCATGCACAAGATAAATGAAACGCTGAGTGAAGCAGATATATGAGACATAGATAAATGTTTAAGGCGAATCGAATGAAGATCATACCAGGTCTGCCTGCACCAACTAAGGTACCGGCAGATATAGCGAAGAATTGCCAATCCATTTGGAAGACCTTAAACATAAGGGACCCGCATATTCGCATCGGAGAGGCCCTCGTCCCGGTGGAAAGAACAGTTTCGTCGGTGATGCAAACAAATATGAGCCGTGAGCCCGTCCATGCAGAAGAGATATAAAACGCTGAGTGAAACAGATTTATGAAACATAGATAAAGGTTTATGGCAAATCAAATGAAGATCATACCAGGTCTGCCTATCCCAACTAAGGTACAGAGCAGAGATAGCGAAAAGTTGCCAATCCATTTGGAAGACCTGAAACTTAAGGGACCCGCAAATTTGCAGAGGAGAGGTCCAAAGTGATGGCACCACGAACGAGTGATGGTAGACTGTGACGCGAATATGACCGTGTTTGAGGAAACATCATCGCATGCTGAGCAAGGTAGTGTGCCGCTATGTTAGCCTCTTTATATACATGAACAAAATCCAGGCCATGCTGATGCAGTAATGTCCGTAATAGCCGAAGATGATAGTTACCAAAGACCGGCTGTGGCTGTCTCAGGCGTGTAATCAGTTGTGTGTAGTCGGACTCTAAAACAATAGAACGATAAATTGGAAGAAAGTATAGCAGACCAAACACTGCTGCCTGAATCTCTGCTGCAAGCGGTGTACAATGGGGAAGCCGAAATGAAATCGCTCCCACACAAGCACCAAAATGATCACGCAAAATCGCCCCACCTGAGGCGTTGTGCCTGCCAACTGACGCATCAATATTCAACTTTAGCCTACCAGAGGGTGGTGTTTGCCAGCGAACTACCTGTAGACGTGGGGACTGAATTCTTGGAATCCATGAAAGACGAAAGGTGGGTCCCGCCGTAATCTTTGATCCTTGTATAGTTTTGACCCACATCTCAATATCATAATGTATCGAAGCCCAAAGTGTAGCAGGAGCAAATGAAGCCGAGTCTCCATATACTAATGTCGCATAGGTTCGCCATATGTTGAAGACAACAATAGCCAGAACGACGATCTTTAAAATCCCAAATAGTGACGAGAACGAGGAGCGATACCACCAAGATAACAAGTACTGACGAAGGTGTAGCGAGATGGGTGACGTACCATGTAATTCTATGGCGAAGAAATCCCAAATGGAGCGAATGTTGCTGCAGTAGAGAAAAACACGGTCTACCGTGGCCGAATGTTTTTTTACAGAAAGGACACTGTGTGGGTCTAGCGGTAGAGTATCTTCCAATAGAATCCTCAAATGGCAAAGCCGAGTGGAAAATTCTCCATAAGAATAATTTTATGGCGGGAGAATGATGCTTATACCAAATGAATTTAGCAGAGAGCAGAGTGGGCCTTGCAACATGGCAAATGTCATAAGCATATCTCAACAAAAACTCACCAGACGCCGTGGGTTTCCATGTAAGATGAGGTCTAGAGCCTTCTGTCTGAGCAATGCAGTTAGCATGGATTCTACAAATGAGCTTCCATATCGGCGAATCCGGGAGGCGTGGGCGGTAATCTCCTCTGCTGCCATATTTAACATGCATGTACTTACTACATAGTGTATCTTGCTGATGATATGACCACCATATTCGACAGTGATATACCATTTGTAAGCTATTGAGATCCCGGAGGCCCAAGCCGCCTTCTTCAGTTGGCAATGTTATTGTGGACCATGCAACCCAATGATGTCGATTACCTCAATAAAAGGATGCCATCTTCATTTCAATGACTTTGATAACTGACTTTGGCAAACCTCCAGCTGCCAAATTATGAAGTGGAAGGGCTGAAATCACTGAGCGTAGTAGCACCAATCGTCCTGCTGCGGAAAGAAGACGAGAATGCCATCCTTGAATGCGATCATCAATATGCTGCAGGAGGGATGTACAATATCTGGCGCGATTAATACCCATATGCAAATGTGAACCAAGATACCGAAATGGCAAAGCAGCACTCCGCATGCCTAAGATTGCCTCAAAAGTGCGACGTTGGTGAGCTGGAGTGCTGGCAGAGGGTATAAAACTGCTCTTGTGAAAATTAATTTTTTGGCCTGATGCAGTTTCATATGAAGTTAAGAAAGAGTGAAATCGTCGTAAATTGCGTTGTGTACCCCGTAGAAAAATAAGTAAATCATCTGCGTATGCTAAATGGGTGATGGCAAATGGGATACGACCCAGACGAAAAGGCTGTAGGCCTCCAGAGTCAACCAAAGATTTGAAGCCCCTGCTAAAACCCTCAGAAGATAGAATGAAAAGTAGTGGAGACAGGGGGTCACCCTGCTTGACCCCTCTGTATGGCCTGAAAGACGTTGAAGGTTGACCATTGATCAAAACCGATAGTTTAGTACGCGCAAGTGGTTGAGGATTATCCGAATAAAGAAAGTGGAGAAACCAAACTGTCGCAACAAAAATTCTGGATACTCCCAGCTAACGCGGTCAAAAGCTTTCATCATGTCCAATTTCAAGCATAATTGGGATCCACCTTTATCAAGCATATGCACCATCTCACGTGCCATGAGAACTTGTGAAGAGATATCATGCCCAGGCAAAAAACCTGTCTGTACTGGGGAGATCAATTTAGGAAGAAGTTTCCCCAAACGCATGGCGATAATCCGCGTGCAAACTTTACTCAGAAAGTTTGTAAGACAATAGGGCGAAAATAGATGTGAAAGGAGACTTTTCACTTCCATGTTTGTTGCCATCGTGCCTTCTCCAAATATATCTCCATTTAATGAACTACTTAGTTCATTTAACTACGTAATTCACTTAATGAACTAGTTTAGTTCATTAATGGTGGCACCTGAAAATTGTTCAAACACAACAAATGTTTTCCATTTGATGTAAGCTTTAAAGCTTCATGGCTTGTTACTACGGCAACATTATATATAAAGTATATAAGGCAAGTTTGTCGCAAAAATGTGTCAAGTAATAAATTGTGTCATGCATTTCTTAAACATCGTTATTTAAATCATGTATTTTGTGAATCACTCAAACACTTTTTCTCAACAATCTCCCCCTTTTGATGATTTACAAAATAACCTTAGTTCATGATTTAAATTTAACTGCTCCCCTCCAATTGTGCACAAATTCAAATTTTGAATTTTGAATTCTCTCCCCCTTGATTTGTGCAATCATACTCTCTTACCTCCTTAAATCGCTCTCACTCCCCCTTAAATCATGCACTCCCTCCTCCTTTATTTTGGAAATAAAATCATAAGTGCATGTAAAGAAATCATGCCTATTTTTGAGCATAGATTTTCGTACGTGGCTTGATTTAGTGATTTAGTGAATATGTCAGCTACTTGTGCTTCAGTGCGTATATGTTGTACAACAATATCACCATTATTCACGTGATCACGAAGAAAGTGATATCGTACTTCTATGTGCTTTGCTTTAGACTGTAGTACGGGGTTCTTAGACAATTTTATAGCACTCATACTATCACAATAAATTGGAATACGATTTACCATGATTCCAAAATCAGAAAATTGCTATTTTAACCGTAGTAGTTGTGTGCAACAAAGACTAAGTGCATGTATTCAGCTTCGATAGTAGATAATACCACACTTGCTTGCTTTTTCGAAAACCATGATATTAATGAATTTCCTATAAATTGACAAGTGCCACTTGTGCTTTTTCTATCTATTTTGCATCCGCCATAATCCCCATCATTATATGCATGCAAATCAAATTCACAATTATTATCATACCAAATTCTTAAGGCGGGGGTGTGCTTAATGTATCGAAAAATCCGTTTTACTGCATTATAATAAGACACTTTAGGTTGGCTTTGAAAACGTGCACACATGCAAACACTAAACATGATATCGGGTCTACTTGCGATAAGATAAAGCAAAGAACCAATCATAGACCTATATAAAGCATTATCAAAGTCTTTTCCATTTTCATCTTTATCTAGTTTAGTGGTGACACTCATAGGGGTGAGGGATGGTTTAAAGTTCTCAAAATTGAACTTTTTAATCATGTCATTCACATATTTAACTTGACTTATGTGAATACCTTTACTAGTTTGTTTAATTTGCAAGCCAAGAAAATAATTCAAGTCACCAACCATAGACATTTCAAACTCGGATTTCATGCAAATTTCAAATTCTTGAACAAGTTTATGAGATGTAGATCCAAAAATGATTTCATCAACATAAATTTGAATGGTTAGTAAATCCGATTTATCTTGTTTCAAGAATAAGGTTCTATCTATGGTGCCTCTTTTAAATCTATTTTCTAGAAGGAAAGTAGCAAAACGATCATACCAAGCCCTAGGTGCTTGTTTTAAGCCATATAGTGCCTTCTTTAATTTGTGTACGTGATCAGGATATTTTAAATCTTCAAAACCAGCTGGTTGCTTCGCGTATACTTCTTCTTGTATAAAGTCATTTAAAATGCACTTTTTACGTCCATTTGATAGAGTTTAAAACCTTTCATGCAAGCAATAGAAATTAATAATCGTATTGCTTCTAAACGTGCTACGGGTGCAAATATTTCGTCGTATTCTATTCATTCTTCTTGATTATATCTTTGTGCTACAAGTCTCGCTTTGTTTCTAACAACTTTACCTTCTTCATTCATTTTATTTCTAAAGACCCACTTTGTGCCTATTATTGTCTTCTCTTGTGGTCGTGGCACTAAATCCCATACATCATTTCTTACGAATTGATTTAATTCATCATGCATATCATCAATCCAAGAAGAATCATTCAAGGTATCAAAAACGTTCTTAGGCTCAATTTCGGATATCATGGCATGAAATTGATTTATTTCATCCGGATTTATTCTTCTACGTGGTCGGACACCTTGAGTAATATCGCCTATAATGAGATCGTGTGGGTGATCCATATGCCATCTTGGTTGATTATTATCTCAGTTCTCATACATTTTCAAGTGATCATGCATTTCTAGTGTATTTGATTCATCATGTACGTCATCATCTAACACGGGCTTTAGTTCAAAATCATCATCATATTCTTTATCTTTTTCAAACTCACCAAATTCATTAAACTTCACATGAATAGATTCTAGAATTTCTAGTGATAGGATCATAACATCTATATGCTTTAGAATTCATAGAATATCCAACAAAGATGCATTCAATCGATTTAGATTCAAATTTATCTGGATTATCTTTTGTATTCAACACAAAACATTTGCAACCAAACACACGAAAGTAATCAATTTTAGGCATGCGATCATTTACTATCTCATAAGGAGTTTTAATTATTTTCCTTCTAATTAACAAACGATTAACTATATAGCTTGCACAATTTACGGCTTCCGCCCACAAAAATCTAGGCAACTTATTTTCACACAACATGGTTCTAGAGATTTCTTGTAGTGTCCTATTCTTTCTTTCTACTACTCCATTTAATTGTGGTGTTCTAGGTGGTGAAAACTCTTGTTTAATTTCTTTTCTTCGTAAAACGCAATCATGTCTTTGTTTTTAAATTCACCGCCTCTATCGCTTCTAATCTTTTTCACATTCAAACCATATTCATTTTCAGGTTGTTTTATTAGTTTCGCAATCTCAATGTCACTATCATCTTTATTTGCAAGAAATAAAGTCCATGTATAGCGAGAAAAATCATCAATGATAACACATGCATAATGACGTCCACCAAGACTCTTAGTACGACTAGGACCAAACAAATCAATGTGTAGTAATTTTAAAACTCTAGACGTGCTAATTTCATTTTTGGGGTTAAGTGACTCGCGCGTTTTGTTTGCCTTTAATACAAGATTCACACAACTGAAAGTTGTCTAAATTAAGTTTAGGCAATCCTCGTATTAGGTTCTTTTGTTGAAGTTTTTCAAGCGTAGAGATGCCAATGTGTCTTAATCGCCTATGCCACAAATTCACGTTAGGTTCATTTGAATAAAAACATTTAACTTTAGCGTCTAACATGTCATCCATGGAAAGTGTGAAAATGTTTCCTTCTCTTTTTCCTTTTAATACTGTTTCTCCATTTTTATTTACTAAGGATGAGTGAAACTATAGCGCCCCATACCCGGCCTGCCCGAATACGGTGCGCCTGCCGTACTTCACTACGGAGAGTACCAGGTGTCAATGCATAACATGTTATTGCCCATAATAAATCTTATGGACAATCATGCTTACATATCGACAGGTAAGCAAAACTTAGGCAGAATAAAAACTTTTAAATAAAACATTCCGAATTATCCGATATAACGTCTACAACCATGTCCGCAAAATAAAAAGAGGAATCAGAAATTTTTGTTCCAACATAAGTCCATCAAACATAAACCATCATGATAAAATCCTTAAGCTGTCATCCTCTCCCTCGTCTAAGGGTACGGAACTCTAGGCTCATCGTCAATCCACTCTACCCCGTTTCATGCAGGCTCTGGGAGGAAAAATAATGGGGTGAGTGACAAAGTCACCAGCAAGTAAACCATAAACAACCAAGAATTAAACGGAAAGTATACACAAGAACCAAATCCCAAGAATCTGGATTTTCCACATACCTGACCTTCAATCCATTGGCCGTCAAAAGAATTAAGATCATAACTTATGCGACAATAAAAGCATAACTTAAATGACCGTACATAATAAGGTGGTAACCTAAGTAACAGTACACCTAGCATTCGACTAGGCATTAAATGCAGCATGTATGAATTTGCATATGTGATGCAGCATGATAAGATGAGGATAAATTCGATCATTCTTTCTTTCAAAACATCATCGTCATAATACGAGAATAGAGAGTGTTCAGATCTATTATCTCCGGATCTGATGCGGTCATATCATTCCTTTCGGATCTATTATTTCTGGATCTGAAAATGGTCATACAGTCAATCATCGTAATCAGGTCTATTCTCTCCAGGTCTGAACAGTCATAAATCGTCATCAGGTCTATTCTCTTCGGACCTGAACGGTCATAAATCGTCATCAGGTCTATTCTCTCTGGACCTGAACGGTCATAATCATCAGCATCTGGTCTATTCTCTCCGGGCCTGAACGGTCATAATCATCATCAGAGCAATTAACCCCAAATCTGGAGTGGGTTGTGCTGGCCAGGAGTTAATGGTACCAACAGGAGTCGTTCTTTCAAAAACTGAAATCTTTCTTTCAAAAGAGCTTTTCTTCATTTATTTGGCATAAAAATCAGTCTTGTGAATCATGTAAATGGGGACAATACAATGCATGATGTGCAACGTGAAATTCATGACTAAATGCATCACATAATACATATACGGACTTGTCCCTTAAACTGGAAAATATTCCAGTATTAACACTCTGTTCATGCGGCCACCAAGCATCAATTTAGGGCCTATTTCATAAACTTATGCCACACATATGCAAAATCAAGTCTTATCCACATGCCATAAAAATTCTGTAACATTACGAGGTAGATAAAACCATCAAATCATTAATTTACTAAAAAGGGTACTGCTGAGTCCAGCAGTGCAGTACCCGTTCTCACCTCAGTTTCATGGGCCATAAGGCCTTATCCAATTAAGGCTAAAACCTGAAAACATATGCAATACATTAAGAAGTAATTATTTAAAGACCCAACATCACATACAAGTCCAATTAAATAAGATTAAGGCCTCAACAAACACTATACCGTGCGGCTCTGTTTTCCAGATTTTGTACCATGACTTCCCTTTAATTGTTACCTCATAAAATCAGCAATTTCAAGCCAATTCCTCCTATTAACATACTCCTCTATGTCTTAGGTAAGTACCATAAAATTTTCAAGGCAATCCAATATACCTAGGGGGGTTCAAATAATTTTCTTTCTAAGTCAAGGTATTTACTGGAACTGCAGTAACCTACTCCTACTAAAAAATTTATTAAGGGCAAACCGCAAGTCCTTTTACCAAAATTCCACCTCTCACTTTTACTAAACATATAAGGCTACCATCCTGCCAACATTTAGCTAAATTGCACGCTCTTAGGATTCATTTTCAGGCCGTACAATACACCACTTAAAACTGTCCAGCTCCAGTAGTTTTACCTTTTATCAGTTTATCTTGTCCATTACTTTCCAAATAACCTTGTTTCTCTAAAATGGCTTACTAACCACTAAATCCTATTTTGACATATTCATTTCCAGTTTAATAATAGTCTTTAGGCTACACAATGTCACGCCAAACAACCTTGCACACATACACATAGTACACGCCATTTTCGCACCTTTCACCCCTCATAAAGTCTATTTTAAATAATACCAATTTCGTTAATCATATGGTCACCACACAGCCTGTATGTTGTGCATAGTAGGTATCATGTCATATTTAAGTTTAAGCTCAAACACATCCATGTAGTACATCATACAATCATGCCAACCATTGTTCTTAAAATCACTAAGTTCTCATGCATAGTATTTAGAATATTCAACTAATATTCATATCTTAGAGAGGCTAGTCATTCAAGCATATACTTCACAAATAAGTCAAGGTTTCTTAGAGTGTACTTGCCTCTTTGAGCTAGAAATTCCCTTAGCTTGAGCCTTGGTTGAAAAAGGTTGAAGCTTTCCTCCAACTTCAACACATAGAACACGGTTTTGGGGTGGGGAGAGAGATGGACATTAGCTACTATTTTGATTGAAGAAACAACTAGATTGAGGTCAGGATTCCCTTACCAAAATGGAGCTTAAATGGAGATTGAAATGGATTCAACCACCAAGATGTTAGCTCCCCTTAGTAGATTGAAAAATCTCTCCCTAGTGACCATTGAAGGTCACGGTTTTTGGCAAGAAAAGAACCAAAATGTAAGTTTTACTTTTTGAAGAAAAGGAAATCTACTTTAGAATATAGGATATAACTTACCTATATGAGACTTGGATCTTGAAGATGGCCTTGGATCTCCCTAATCCAATGCTAGCCGAATGAATGTGGTGGAAATTTAGTCTAAGTGTGCAAGATCTCTAGTGGTTGTCTTAAGAAAACCTTTGAGTGTATTGTGAGGTAGGGTTGAGAGGATGCTTCTAGGACCTTTTTGAGAATGTTTTCTTGTAATCCAAGAGGGTGGCCGGCGGTTCCTTAAAGAAGGAGGAGGGAAAACCTTTCATTTGCATGGACACCATAATTAGTGTCTTACACTAATTACTACTTGAGTTACTTTTTGAGGTGGGGTTAAGAAAAAGTAACCAAGGTTGTTGATGAAGTCTTCATGGTTTAACCCTAGTAGGATAACCGGTGTTTGGGTGAGGTTGGGTTTATTAATCCCTTAGTTACCTTCCTTAATTACTCCTTGAGTTACTTTTTAGGATGGGTTAGAAAGTAACTAAAGTAGTTTTGTCCCATGGCTAGCCATGGTGTAAATCCGGTGGTAGGGGGCCTTCCATAGGCTTCTTTATTCTTTTATTGCCTTTTGAGGATAATTAGAAAAGTTGTTTCAAGTAAAAGTGGTTAATTGGAATTATTATGATGAAAATGATCCCATGGATTTCTCCACTACTTGCATCCGGCCTTTAAAGGAAAAATGGACAAAATCTTAAATCTTGGAATAATACCCTACTTCACATTATGGGTGAGGCCTTTTTGAATTTCTCTAAGAGACCATAAAGTGACTAGTTGGAGCATTAAGTTAAAAAGTGGTCTCATGGGGCTTTACCCTTCAATGGCCGGCGGTTGGAGAGGGAAAAAGTGGGAAACGTTTCCCTTAAACCTTTTTAACACATTAATAGAATCCTTAATCTCTTGTGTAGGCTTTTTGGCTTGCTTTTAAGAAAATCATTAAGGCTAGTTTTCTTACAAAAGAAAGAATTTTCTAGAGTCCTTTAAGACCCTTGTGGCCGAATTTTCTCAAATCTTGTAAGGGCAAAATTGTCTCTACACATGCTTTATAATACATACTTGGAGGAGTATACTATTTCTTATAGTATTCACTTTAAGGAATTGTAATTAAGGAAGAGTTAATAAAACTTAATAAAAATGCATTTGAAATATCCAATATTTCATTAACCCACTCCATACGAGTCTCAAATACAGTACGGTTTTTGTTGGGTACAACATCCTCCCCCCTTATTACAAGTTTTGTCCTCGAATCTTAAGAGCACTAATTGAAAAAATGTGGGTACAAGTTCTTCATGTTTTCTTCCGTCTCCCAAGTGGCTTCATCAACTGAGTGGTGCTTCCATTGCACCTTAACCATGGGAATGGATCGTTTCTTTAGAGCCTTTTCATTCCTGTCAACGATCCTCTGCGGCTCTTCTTCATATGACACATCGGCTTCAATCTTCAAGGGCTGCTCTTCAATGATGTGACAAGGCTCATGCACGTATCGGTGAAGCTGGGATACATGAAATACGTCATGTAACTGAGACAATGACGGCGGTAGTGCTAGCCGGTAAGCGACTTCTCCGATCCTTTCAAGAATCTCATATGGCCCGATGAATCTTGGACTCAGTTTCCCCTTTATGCCAAATCTTTTCACTCCTTTTAATGGCGACACCTTTAAGGACACCTTTTCACCTGCCTGAAATTCCACCGGTCGCCGCTTTTCATCAGCCCAAACTTTGCTTCTATCATGGGCCGCTTTCAACCTTTGCTTAACAATTATTACTTTCTCTCGGGTCTGCTTCACTAAGTCGGTCCTGCAAGAATTTTATCTCCAATTTCATCCCAATAGAGTGGAGATCGGCACTTTCTTCCATAAAGCGTTTCATAAGGGGCCATTCCAATAGATCGATGATAGCTATTATTATAGGAAAACTCCATGAGCCTGAGACTCTTGTCCCAACTTCCTCCGAAATCAAGTGTGCAAGCTCGTAACATATCTTCCAGTGTTTGGATGGTCCTTTCGATTGACTATCTATCTGGGGGTGAAATGCTGAACTCATCCGTATCTCAGTGGCCATCGCTTTCTGGAAAGCTGTCCAAAATCGAGAAGTAAAGCGAGGGTCGCGATCATAAACAATACAATCTGATCTATATACATTGAGGCCAACTTCGCCAGAGAGGCTTTGATTGACATAGCCATGAAATGGGCGGATTTCGTCAAACGATCTACTACAACCCAAATAGCATCATGCCCATTCTTTGTCCTTGACAGGTCCGTCACAAAGTCCATAGTGATGTGATCCCATTTCCACTCAGGGACTTCAAGAGGCTGTAATAATCCGACGGGTCTTTGATGTTCTGCTTTCACTCTCTGGCAAATGAGGCATCTCTCCACGAACTCGACAATTTGTTTCTTCATGCCATGCCACCAGAATCTCTGCTTTAGGTCTTGATACATTTTGTTGGCTCCGGGATGAATAGATAGACGAGAACTATGAGCTTCCCGAAGAACTTCATTCTTTATATCACCATCATCGGGTACGCACAATCGACTCCTGAACCACAAGCTGTCATCATTTTTGATCTCGAAATCTTCAAAAGGCTTTGTTTTCAACTTATCCTTAATTTTTTTCAAAGCTTCATCTTTTTCTTGACCCTCTCTAATTCTGTCAATTAATGAAGGAACCAAAACCAACTTAGCCAGTACATTATCAATGGAATCAACTACCTCCAGATCAAACTCTTCCATATCACGCTGCAGAGGAGGTTGACGTGGATGACTCGTCTTCCAACTCAAGGCGTCGGCAACTTTATTGGCTTTTCTGGGATGATACTGGATAGAGAGGTCGTGATCCTTTATCAACTCTAGCCATCGGCGTTGACGCATATTTAAATCCTTATGGGTGAAAAGGTACTTAAGACTCTTCTGATCCGTAAAGATTTCGCACCTTTCACCATACAAATAATGTCTCCATATCTTTAGGGCAAAGACTACAGCTGCAAGCTCAAGATCGTGTACTGGATAATTCTGCTCGAACGGCTTCAGCTGTCGAGATGCATACACAATCACTCGATCTTTCTGCATTAATACACATCCAAGGCCGTTCTTCGAGGCATCACTGTACACAACAAAACTTTCAACCAAAATAGGCTGAGCCAAAACTGGAGCAGATGTCAACTTTTCCTTCAACTCGACAAAGCTCCTTTCGCAGTCTGAAGTCCACTCGAACTTTGTCTTTTTTTGTGTCAATCGGGTGAGAGGCATAGCAATCCGTGAGAATCCTTCAACAAACTTGCGACAATATCCGGCGAGACCAAGAAAACTCCGTACTTCTGTTTGTATTGGACCGTGCACCTGCAATAAACACCACTAGAGGGAGGTGAATAGTGGTTAGCGGAAATTACACTAGTACCCTTAATTCAAAACCCCTTTGAAAACAGAATCTGAGACCACTTCAGATTCAGAACCCATTTTTGAAAAATTCAAATATAATTGTACACAACTCCAAAAATTATGAAACTTTCAAGAATTGAACTTCAATGAGTTAACAAGAATCTATCCAAAAATCAGACAAAAATAAGATCATTTGACCCTTGAAACAAATAAAAAGATTCAGATGGTTAATCTGGACAGAATTGGACAGAATGTTGCTGATTTTGCAAAACGTGTTTCTCTTTGAATACTCAACCAAAAATGTTGATCTTTATATCAAAACACTCCTTAGGATATGTAGATGATGTTTCCAAAAGTACCTGACCTTAAACAATTCTTGATAAATACAGAATTTAAGTTTTCTCAAAACTCGTCAGATTGCAGCCAGATTGGAGCAGTTATCTTGCAAAGACTGAAAGACTAACTTTTCCTTTCTCAAATCAAGTGATTCTTATTGCAAATGAAAGATAACAGTCTGAAGTATAACTCCACCAAAAATCACGAATTTTGAAAATGGTTAGCTATTTTTTTAAAACGTGAGAAGTTGTATGAAATCTGCATTAAAAACGGACAGAAAACAGAAATGAAGAAACAAGACAAGAACACCGAGAATTTATCCTGGTTCGGTCAATGTGACCTACTCCAGTCCCAAGGAACACCTTTCCTTGGATTTCAATATCAAATGAATCACCTTACAACAAGAACCAAGCTTGATCCTTGGGTTATACACCAACCCTATTCAAGACTTGCATAATCACCTTCTAAGCAACACTTAGTTGCAACACCTCTACAACCTATTGATATAGCCTTATAAGAATGGCTAATCAATCTTACAAATGAAGCTCAAGAGGCTTGTAGCTCACCACAATACAACAAGAACACCTTTTCTACAAAGAATGGAACAAAAATAACAACAAGAAGAAGATGATAGATAGACCATTCAACAAATGCTTGTGAGCTTCAAGTGTGTTTCATCTTCTTCACCATTGCCTCTATTTATAGTGTGATTTGAGCCTTAGAGATAAGACTTCCAATGTGTCACCATCTTCGTCATCAAGTCCAAATGTCTTCTCATCATTGGTTGGCCTTGTACACTTGGCAAAATAAGACAAAATGATTGGTCCACCTTGGCAACTCCATGTGGCCAAAATTTAGCTCCAAAAGATGACTTGGAATTATCTTGAAAATGTGATGATAATATCACCATAACAACTCCACCATCTTCTCAATTGTTTGGCAAGATAATAGGCATGTGGGAGCAGACCATTTCAAAATTAAAATTCAGCACCAAATATCCCAAAGTAGCCGTTGGCTACTTCATTCTTTTTCAAAAATAGTTTTGATTTTCTTTAATAAAATAAGAAAGGATAAAACCACCAAATTATCCTCAACTCCAAGAACAAGAATAGGACATGTGAAGTCTTCATTTGACTTCAAAAAATTTGCTGAAAAACCTCAAGAAAACCAAGTAGCCGTTTGGCTACATTTGAATTTTTACAAGTTGGCAATTTTGCCAACTAGCTCCTTTTTGATTGGTCCACTTGTATTCACCTCAAAAAATGAATTACACATCATATTCAAATGTTTATACACGTTTTGAGGCTGGAAAATATGTATATCAACTCAAATTTTTGAAGAAGAAATCACCAAATAATAATTGACAAGATTATGTCAATATATACCACCAAAATTCCAACTATTTCTTCTTGCATGTAGGGAACACTTCCACATCTTTAACACCTTTATAACCTCTGAAAAATGATGATAGATATGTTCTTATAACACATATAAGAAAGTCTTCAAGATAGAAAAAGAATGTGACATCTCAAATCGTCACATATCCAGCTATAGTCATTGATATCATCATGTCAGATAATAGAATAATGAATCACCATATAATCTTCAAATTAATAATAAATCAGCTCCAAAATGAAGATAATAATATGCTCAAGAGATTCCTTGAGTAAAATACCATAAATACCCTTAGGGGTGAAATGACCAAAATACCCCTGGTATATGAAAACTCCAGAAATGACCCCCGACGGTCATAAATACTCATGATATCACCTTTGTCATGATAAATATAATGAGAATACATCCTTGAAATATTTTCACCATGTGATGTTCCTACAAAACTTAAAATACCAATTTTGCCCTTTTTGGTAAGTTGTAGAAACTTCCAAGGCACGTTAGTCACAAGACAATTATAATCACCAATATCTCATAAGAATCACATAATAAACATATATGAAACATATATAAATGAAAAACAATCATTTCATCACTTTTTGGAAAAATTTCTAAAAACCCTAAACATTCTGTGAGACGTGGATCTATCCATGTGAGGGGATGACGTGAGGGGCTGACGTACGTCGATCGATCCACATGAGGGGATGACATACGTCGATCTACCCACGTGAGAGATCGACGTCTTACTGTGAGTTTGGTTCTTCTCAGTTCAACATGGATCGATCCACATGAGGGGCTGATGTACATGGATCGATCCATGTGTCTCTGCCTGAGAGATCCACGTCATTTTTCTTCACTTTTTCAACCTTTAATCCTTTATAACACCATATGTGACATTTCTAAGTATTCACCACTTAAAATCATAACTTTGAAAATTATCCAAACATATTTCTCAACATTCTCCCGCTTTTGGATGATTTTCAAAATAACTCAACATGATTTTAATGTCACAACTCATAACCAATTATTTAACATCATAAATCTTACCAATTGTTTTCAAACTTTGTTTTCAACAAAATTTTAAATAGTTATGCTCCCTCTCAACTTATACTCTCCCCCTTAACCTATACTCAACTCATATACTCAACTCATAACCAATTGAAACTTACTTAACTCATAACCAATTGAACTAAAATCATGTTCTTATTCTATCTCCCCCTTTATTTTGAAAATCATGCAAAAGATATAACTATACAATGGTGTCATAAGTCATCATACCTAACTTGGCTCATAAGTTTTCAAACGTGGCTTGATTAAGGGGTTTGGTAAAAATATCAGCTATTTAGTGATCAGTTCTTATATGGTTTATGACTATATCCTCATTTTGAACATGATCGCGAAGAAAGTGGTATCGCACCTCAATGTGTTTGGCCTTAGAATGAAGTATAGGATTCCGAAAAAGATTGATCGCACTTGTGCTATCGCAGAAAATTGGAATCTTTTTCATTTTAATGCCAAAATCACTAAGTTGCTGTTTAAGCCAAAGTATTTGGGTAGTACATAAACTCAAAGCAATATGCTCGGCTTCAGTGGTAGAAAGAGCTACACTAGCTTGCTTTTTAGAAAACCAAGAGATCAAGTTGGTTCCTACGAATTGACATGCAAGTGGATTTTCTATCTAACTTGCAACCACCATAATCAGCATCACTATATGCGTGTAATTCCAACTTAGCGTTTCTATCATACCACAGTCCTAAGTGAGGTGTATGCTTAAGATATCTAAAGATCTTTTTCATTGCATTGTAATGTGATACCTTAGGACAAGATTGAAACCTAGCACACATACACATACACTAAACATGATGTCAGGTCTTGATGCAGTTAAGTATAACAATGAGCCAATCATAGACCTATAGAGAGTGTCATCAAAAGGTTTACCATTTTCATCCTTATCAAGTTTGGTACTAACACTCATGGGGGTAGTTGTAGGTTTCAACTTTTCAAAGCCAAACTTCTTAATCATATCATTGACTTACTTAAGTTGGCTAATGTGAATTCCTTGAGGGGTTTGTTTGATTTGAAATCCTAAGAAATAATCCAACTCTCCTACCATTGACATTTCAAATTCTGACTTCATACACTCTTCGAAGTCTTTGACTAAGGTAGGGTTGGTTGAACCAAAGATTATATCACCTACGTTATTTGAACTATTAACAAATCATTATCTTTTCTTCTTAGGAATAATGTGTTGTCGATGGTACCTCTTTGATAATTATTTGCAATAAGAAAGTTTGCAAATCTATCATACCAAGCTCTTGGAGCTTGTTTCAAACTATATAGAGCTTTCTTAAGCTTGTAAACATGGTTAGGATTCTTTGGATCTTCGAATCCTGGGGGTTGTTTGACAAACACCTCTTCTTGGATGTATCCATTCAAGAATGCACTCTTGACATCCATTTAATTAGACTTGCAATCGTAAGTAATAATCTAATTGCTTCTAGTCGTGCAACGGTTGCAAAGGTTTCTTCATAATCTATTCCTTCTTGTTGATTATAACCCTATGCGACTAGTCTAGCCTTATTTCTTGTAATTTTCCCTTGTTCATCCATTTTATTCCTAAACACCCATTTTGTTCCTATTATAGACTTGTTTTCGGATTTAGGTACTAAGTCCCACACATTGTTCCTTGTGAATTGATTTAATTCCTCATGCATAGCATCTATCCAAGATATATCACCTAAGGCTTCCTTTACATTCTTAGGTTCTAATTGTGAGATTAAGTTATGTCCTTCAAGTTGACTTATATTTCGACGTGTTCTAACCCCAACACTCGGATCGCCAATGATTAATTCTCTAGGGTTCCACCAATTCCTAGACTGACTAGGTTCACCCTCGTCTTGTTCAAATGTTTCATTAGTGTGAATGTTATCATATGTAATTGGATCATTAGTTGTATCTTCCAATTGCAAAGTCTCTTGATTTTTTTCATCTAAGGGTTCATGCATGTCTTATTCAGGGGGAGTTGGTTCTAGATGATCAAGTACAGGCTCAAGTAATACATCATCATCAAACATATTTTCAACATTAGTTTCTTGTTTATGTTGGTTTTTATCACTAACTTCAAAGCATGCATTTTCATTGAACTTCACATGTACGGATTCAATTATCTTTCTAGATGAAGGATTGTAACACCTATATGCTCTTGAGTTAGTTGAATACCCAACAAATATGCATTCAATAGACTTTTGTTCAAATTTATCTAAATTATCCTTAGTGATCAGCACAAAACATTTACATCCAAATACTTTAAGATAATCTATCTTAGGTTGTCTATTGTTTAGCAATTCATAAGGCATTTTATTTAATTTCTTTCTAATAGTAAGCCTATTTATAATATAGCATGCACAACTAACAACTTCAGCCCATAAATATTTAGGTAATTTATTTTCACAAAGCATTGTGTAGCGTCCCGTACTCGGCTACCCCTCGTACGGTGCACCCGCCGTACCTTCCCTTTCGGAAAAGTACAAAGCGTCGATACTTAACTCGTAAAACCCATGGATAATCATGGATTACCAAGTCACGATCTTAACAGGTATATAAAAATACGGCAGAATTTGAAACTTTTACATAAATCATTCTATACATCCGACATAAGTTTTACAACCACATTCATTACATCAGTACTTCTGCAATCATCGCTTCCAACATAAATCCGTCATATCCATCATAATAGAATCCCTAAGCTGTCATCCACTCGTATTCTCACGGATGTGGGATCCTATGCTCGTCATCAATCCTTGCTACCCCGTTTCCTGTAAACTCTGGGAGGAAAAATAGGGGGTGAGTGACAAAGTCACCAGCAAGTACACCATAAACAATCATGCATTAAATGGAAAGTACATACAAGAACCGAACCCCCAAAATTTGGTCTCTTACCATCATACCTGTCTTTCCATTTAAATGCCACCAAGGTAATAGAAGCATCACTTGATCATAAAGGGAATAAGATCATAGCTTACATAACAACAACAATAAGATCGTAACTTAGGTAACGAAAGATCATGACCTAAGTAACATTTCGTCTAGCGTTTAACTAGCATCTCATCCCTTCCGTCAATAGCCACTAAGGCAATAAAATCATAACTTAGTCATGTAGCATGTAAAGACACAACTCAGGGCACCTCGACATCATGCTCATGATCATATGCAATGTGTATGAGTATGCAAATGCATAATGCGTATGAAAATGCGTATGCAATGCAAATGCAACGGAAAACATTCTTTCTTTCATTTAGACATGCTCATGAAAATACTTGAACTTTCTTTCTTTCTTTCAAATCATGCTCATCATAAAACAAGAGAGTGTGTCAGCCTATTATACCGGGCATGACTCGGTTCTTATAACATGATCACCTTCAGGTCTATTATACCGGACCTGGCTCGGTTCTTACACTCTTCAGACCTATTATACCGGGCCTGGATCGGTTCTTATAATCTTCAGACCTATTATACCGGGCCTGGATCGGTTCTTATAATCGTGATCATCTTCAGACCTATTATACCGGGCCTGGCTCGGTTCTTATAATCTTCAGATCAATTAACCCCGGATCTGGAGCGGGTTAAGCTGGCCAGAAATAAATGGTACCATAGGAATCTTTTCGCAATCGTAAACCTCTCTTTCAAAGATCTTTCTTTCAAAACTCAAAACTTCTTTTCAAAAGATCTTTCTCATCATTCTTTTTCATAAAATCAGTTTCATGAACCGTATGAACATGGACAATGCGATGTATGATATGCAACATGCGACTCGTGGACAAATACATCATAACACGCATATGCTGACTCGTCTCTTAAGCTGGAAAAACTGTCCAGCAATTATACTCTGTTCATACAGCCTCATGCTCATCAATTCGTGCTCATTTTCATCAACTCATATCATACACATGCATAATGAAGTCTTAGACACATGCCATAAAAATTTCGTAACATTCCGAAATGTCTAACGACCTCAAAACATCAAGTATCATCAAGGTACTGCTGAAATCAGCAGGGAAGTACCGCCTTACCTCATTTTGATGGATCATCAAACCTTAATCACTTTGATCCAACACCTGGAAAACATAGCTAACATACCTAGGAGTAATATTCATAAGGATAAACATCACATTTAAGCCTAAGTGATCCAGAACAAAGCCTCACAACTTAAGACATTAAGTTGTCCTGTTTTCCAGTTTTGTACTCCAATTTCCATTCAGTTGTTAACCATCAAAATGGTGGTTTTATGATGGTTTATTTACATGACCCTGTACCTCTATGTCTTGGGTAGTTACCATAAAAATTCCAAGGCAATCCAATAAGCTTAAGGGGGTCATCTAATTACATTCCCAAACTGGGTACCTGCAGAAACTGGAATGACCAGTTATATCACGAATTGAATTGTGACCAAACCACAACTCTTTTTACCAAAATTCCAACTCACAGATGTCACAAACACATCAAAGTATCACCATGTCAAAAATCATCCCGTTTGGACATTCCTAGGGTGCATTTTAGAGCCACACAACTTACTACTCAAAACTGTCCTGTTCCAGCAACTCTGTTTGAGCAGTTTTACTAAGAATTTCATTAAAAATAAACCATGACTCCTTTCAATGAAATTCCAGCTCTCACACTTAATAAATACATAGGTATATCACTATACCAGAAATTAGCACATTTGAACCCTCACAAGGTCCATTTTCAGGTCATACCACACGTTACCAAAAACTGTCCAGTTTCAGTATTTCTGTTTGACCAACCCTTACTAAAAATTTCATTAAAAACAATCCACAACTCCTTTTAATGAAATTCCAACTCTCACACTTCATATACATATGAGGCTAACATCTTACCAAATATTAGCCAATTTGAACACTCCTAAGGTTAATGTTCAGATCATATAACATGACACATCAAAACTGTCCAGCTCCAGTACTTCTGTGTGAGCAGTTTTACCAAACGAATTATTAAAAATAAACCAGAACTCTTTTTACTGCAATTCCAACTCTCACACTTACTCAACACATAGGGCTAGTGTCATGCCAAAACTTAGCTTAATTTAACATTTCTAAGATTCGTTCTCAGACCACACAACCAGCGACACAAATCTGCCAGTTCCAGTAGTTTTAGCACTTCTTTACCTTTTTATTGTTCAAGCTTCCTTCAACTAAGATTAATAACTTAAAATGGCTAGACATTCAAGCATGCACTTCACAAATAAGGCAAGATTGGCTAGAGTATACTTGCCTTTGTTGTACAAAGTTGAGATCTTTGAACACTTGGTCTTCTTTAGAACTTTGAAAATCACCCTCTTCCACGTAATGGAGTTGCTTGATGATCCAAACCTCCTAGAAGCTCCTTTAACCCATGAGCTTGAGAATTCCTCTTTAGATGATGATGAAGTGGCTCTTCAAGTGGGTCATTAACCAGGATATCAAGTAGGGGTCCATTGCTGTGCATGGTTATCTGGACTCCCAAAAACACACTTGTCTACTAAAGATTCCATATATTGCAGACGTTTTGGAAGTGGCTGAACAGATTCAAGGTGAATCAATGCCTCAACGGAGAATCAAGGGAAAACTGGCATACCAAACCATTTAAATAACCACTACCATTTCACTTCTTCACAAGTGTTCAAACAGTGGGTTTTAAGGGTACAGGCTACGTTCGTCCATAAGGTAAAGCAGGGGTCGTGAAACAGAGTCAGAATGGAGACCTAAGGGAGTTCATTTGGCTTTTAGCAATCACCCACCATATCACAAGAAAAACAAAACTACTGAATTTCATCCTAGCCAAGATGCACTCACCTAAGGAACTACCATTCATTCATCTAGATGTTTAAACTCCCCAATTCCACCCAATCCGTTAGCTAGCTTTTCAAGATTTGTTCTTGTTACTTTCCTTGCTTAAGAGATGAGTGAAGGCTTCATCTGACCTGCTTTTTTTTTTTTTTTTTTCACGGTTTGAAATGAGACCAAGAAGGATTCAGTGTACGACAATATACTGCTGCATAAAGCTTGGTTTCTTCCCCTGCTTTTAACTGCTGTAGGTTTCCTGTCAACGATTGAGGGGTTATTGCAACCAGTTTCTTCTTCCTCGTGGCCTCCTCTCCCTAGGCTGCTTCTTCCCTTGCATCTTATCATTAGAAGGGGCTGGTTCGTCCTTCCTTCTGACTCCAAGATGCCACGGTTTGAAGGTGTGGGTAGTAGGAGGGAGGATTTGGTGATTGTGCTTCGTGGAGAAGGGTGGGAAGCGCTGATTGTTAAGGTGTATGGATGGGTGCCTCCTTTTACTCGTTCATCAGTATGGAGAGGTGGCTTTTTACAGCTGAAAGGAGAAGCTTCTAGTTTCATAAAGCCAGCGCATGCTGAAGGTTGGGTGAATTTCAATGGTTTGTAATCATATTGTCGTGGCATGTGCAAAGCATGAGCCGTCGTTATTTAATTGATGCTTCCTCATGAAATATTGTTTCTTTAATTTAGGATGTATTATTCAGTGGTTTTATGTGCTAATTAGATCTTTTCTTAAGATGGGAGAATTACTTGATATAACTATGGTAGATATTGAGACTTGCTGCTCCACCAAATTTTATAAACGCAAATTTAGCAGACTATGAAGGCTTAATGTATTTTAGCATCATTAACTCATGCGATGAATTTCTAGATTGGTCGCTATAAGCTATATTACTTACTAAACGAGAACCCCTAGCCAGGCACGCATCATGACAAGAATTCAATCAAGAGATTAAAGCCATAAAGAGATGGGGTACAACATTCTCCCCCCCTTAATAAAAGTTTCGTCCTCGAAACTTCAGGCTAGTCAACACAATGGGGCGTCTACTCCTCATGTTGCCTTCCGTTTCCCATGTGGTTTCTTCTTTTGGGTAAATAAGATTGCATAAAACGTTTATTTAGTTCCCTCAAAAGTACTTTATTCTATTCATCTTAGAGGTTTCACCAGAACTTATCCTTATTCTCTAGAGGTGTTGTCGTAACCTATCTGATATCAAGCACTTGCAACCTTGATACTATGTACTTGATAACGAAATCCATTCCGTATAATCATGATCATAGTAGGCTTATAATTTCCTTTTTCATAAGATATGGAAAAAACTTGACAAAGATCATTAACTCTGGGATATAGACCTTCAGCTCTTTTCTGTAAACATCCTTTCAGTGATCATGTGACGGTCATCCTACGTACAAAATAGCTTCCAAGGACACCCGGAATAATTCCCATTAGGTACACATACCAAGCTCTTCAGAAGTATGTGCCACGTTTATCTGTCTTGCTGATTGTAATAACTTTTACCCCCTTTTTGCGATCATTTCATAAAATTGAACTAGAAGTTGTGCGTTCTTCTTTGAAACTTATGTTCCCTTTAGGATGTTTCAAATCATCCGAAGGTGGCCCGCTCTCTTAAAACATGGTTTTCATAGTCATGACCTATTCCCTCTATACTGCATTAAAATGCGTACAAGTGTTAATAGTGACGCATCATGGCGAGGACCCCGAGTCCCATACATAGTGTCATACTTAGTCATGTTATCACTAATAATCTCACTTGCTTACTTGTGGTCTACTCATCATAACTTAAAAAAAAACTATCATAATCACTCATGCTTGGTAAATAGGAAGTAAAGCAGAGGACATAGATACCTTACACTTATTAGGCGTACCTTGGTTGTTTCTTTGTCATCCACATAAACTAGACTTTCATGGATATGGTTTCCAACCTCTACCTCGTTTACTTGTTAATTCGTTTCATTCATTCTCTCATTCCTTTACTATCGGATTCTGCTCCGTAGCGGTCCTTTCATAATTCACCAAAGGTCCTTGAATACGACTTAACTTAGTCTAATTTGATTTGGGGGTCTAGACCACGCACGAATCTGACCAGCTTAAGCCTTCATCTCTCATAATCAAAGGAACATACTGTCCCAAAGTAATGAATAAGCACGGAGCTGCCTGACCCTTGTCTTAGTGAGTCAAATTCCTCAACACTTCTCATGACTAAGTCCTGAGAAAGGAAGAACTCACAAAACCCTCTTAGAACTTTGCTCTTACTCTATACAGTACCAGTATCAGCATGGAGTTACCTTCATCTTTACCTAACCATCTTTCTGCCTATTATGAACTAAATTCCCTGCCAAACCTTGGAATACGTGTTCTTACTAACTAATGCTAGTAACGTTTACTGCCAACTGGGGTGACAGTGATGATGTCATCTTACGGAATTGTTGTGCCATCCGCACCACGAAGTGTCGGAACCTTACTTAAGGTATAAATATTCAGAATAAGCGACACCATTTTATTCGTAATCCATATACGATCTTATGGTCATGCAAGTAGGCATGATTACATTCTATAGGCGGCCATCGACTAGGGCTTTATCATTTGGTCAAAACCCTAATTTCCAGTCTAAATCATCATAGTCTAGGGTCAACTCTCATCTAAGATCAGAACTTAGGTCTAAAATCAAACTTAGTTGACTATAATCATAACTTAGTTATACATTCTGCCCGAATCTGGAGCCTTAGCTCTGATACCACCTGTAGCGCCCCGTACTCGGCTACCCCTCGTACGGTGCACCCGCCGTACCTTCCCTTTCGGAAAAGTACAAAGCGTCGATACTTAACTCGTAAAACCCATGGATAATCATGGATTACCAAGTCACGATCTTAACAGGTATATAAAAATACGGCAGAATTTGAAACTTTTACATAAATCATTCTATACATCCGACATAAGTTTTACAACCACATTCATTACATCAGTACTTCTGCAATCATCGCTTCCAACATAAATCCGTCATATCCATCATAATAGAATCCCTAAGCTGTCATCCACTCGTATTCTCACGGATGTGGGATCCTATGCTCGTCATCAATCCTTGCTACCCCGTTTCCTGTAAACTCTGGGAGGAAAAATAGGGGGTGAGTGACAAAGTCACCAGCAAGTACACCATAAACAATCATGCATTAAATGGAAAGTACATACAAGAACCGAACCCCCAAAATTTGGTCTCTTACCATCATACCTGTCTTTCCATTTAAATGCCACCAAGGTAATAGAAGCATCACTTGATCATAAAGGGAATAAGATCATAGCTTACATAACAACAACAATAAGATCGTAACTTAGGTAACGAAAGATCATGACCTAAGTAACATTTCGTCTAGCGTTTAACTAGCATCTCATCCCTTCCGTCAATAGCCACTAAGGCAATAAAATCATAACTTAGTCATGTAGCATGTAAAGACACAACTCAGGGCACCTCGACATCATGCTCATGATCATATGCAATGTGTATGAGTATGCAATGCATAATGCGTATGAAAATGCGTATGCAATGCAAATGCAACGGAAAACATTCTTTCTTTCATTTAGACATGCTCATGAAAATACTTGAACTTTCTTTCTTTCTTTCAAATCATGCTCATCATAAAACAAGAGAGTGTGTTAGCCTATTATACCGGGCATGACTCGGTTCTTATAACATGATCACCTTCAGGTCTATTATACCGGACCTGGCTCGGTTCTTACACTCTTCAGACCTATTATACCGGGCCTGGATCGGTTCTTATAATCTTCAGACCTATTATACCGGGCCTGGATCGGTTCTTATAATCGTGATCATCTTCAGACCTATTATACCGGGCCTGGCTCGGTTCTTATAATCTTCAGATCAATTAACCCCGGATCTGGAGCGGGTTAAGCTGGCCAGAAATAAATGGTACCATAGGAATCTTTTCGCAATCGTAAACCTCTCTTTCAAAGATCTTTCTTTCAAAACTCAAAACTTCTTTTCAAAAGATCTTTCTCATCATTCTTTTTCATAAAATCAGTTTCATGAACCGTATGAACATGGACAATGCGATGTATGATATGCAACATGCGACTCGTGGACAAATACATCATAACACGCATATGCTGACTCGTCTCTTAAGCTGGAAAAACTGTCCAGCAATTATACTCTGTTCATACAGCCTCATGCTCATCAATTCGTGCTCATTTTCATCAACTCATATCATACACATGCATAATGAAGTCTTAGACACATGCCATAAAAATTTCGTAACATTCCGAAATGTCTAACGACCTCAAAACATCAAGTATCATCAAGGTACTGCTGAAATCAGCAGGGAAGTACCGCCTTACCTCATTTTGATGGATCATCAAACCTTAATCACTTTGATCCAACACCTGGAAAACATAGCTAACATACCTAGGAGTAATATTCATAAGGATAAACATCACATTTAAGCCTAAGTGATCCAGAACAAAGCCTCACAACTTAAGACATTAAGTTGTCCTGTTTTCCAGTTTTGTACTCCAATTTCCATTCAGTTGTTAACCATCAAAATGGTGGTTTTATGATGGTTTATTTACATGACCCTGTACCTCTATGTCTTGGGTAGTTACCATAAAAATTCCAAGGCAATCCAATAAGCTTAAGGGGGTCATCTAATTACATTCCCAAACTGGGTACCTGCAGAAACTGGAATGACCAGTTATATCACGAATTGAATTGTGACCAAACCACAACTCTTTTTACCAAAATTCCAACTCACAGATGTCACAAACACATCAAAGTATCACCATGTCAAAAATCATCCCGTTTGGACATTCCTAGGGTGCATTTTAGAGCCACACAACTTACTACTCAAAACTGTCCTGTTCCAGCAACTCTGTTTGAGCAGTTTTACTAAGAATTTCATTAAAAATAAACCATGACTCCTTTCAATGAAATTCCAGCTCTCACACTTAATAAATACATAGGTATATCACTATACCAGAAATTAGCACATTTGAACCCTCACAAGGTCCATTTTCAGGTCATACCACACGTTACCAAAAACTGTCCAGTTTCAGTATTTCTGTTTGACCAACCCTTACTAAAAATTTCATTAAAAACAATCCACAACTCCTTTTAATGAAATTCCAACTCTCACACTTCATATACATATGAGGCTAACATCTTACCAAATATTAGCCAATTTGAACACTCCTAAGGTTAATGTTCAGATCATATAACATGACACATCAAAACTGTCCAGCTCCAGTACTTCTGTGTGAGCAGTTTTACCAAACGAATTATTAAAAATAAACCAGAACTCTTTTTACTGCAATTCCAACTCTCACACTTACTCAACACATAGGGCTAGTGTCATGCCAAAACTTAGCTTAATTTAACATTTCTAAGATTCTTTCTCAGACCACACAACCAGCAACACAAATCTGCCAGTTCCAGTAGTTTTAGCACTTCTTTACCTTTTTATTGTTCAAGCTTCCTTCAACTAAGATTAATAACTTAAAATGGCTAGACATTCAAGCATGCACTTCACAAATAAGGCAAGATTGGCTAGAGTATACTTGCCTTTGTTGTACAAAGTTGAGATCTTTGAACACTTGGTCTTCTTTAGAACTTTGAAAATCACCCTCTTCCACGTAATGGAGTTGCTTGATGATCCAAACCTCCTAGAAGCTCCTTTAACCCATGAGCTTGAGAATTCCTCTTTAGATGATGATGAAGTGGCTCTTCAAGTGGGTCATTAACCAGGATATCAAGTAGGGGTCCATTGCTGTGCATGGTTATCTGGACTCCCAAAAACACACTTGTCTACTAAAGATTCCATATATTGCAGACGTTTTGGAAGTGGCTGAACAGATTCAAGGTGAATCAATGCCTCAACGGAGAATCAAGGGAAAACTGGCATACCAAACCATTTAAATAACCACTACCATTTCACTTCTTCACAAGTGTTCAAACAGTGGGTTTTAAGGGTACAGGCTACGTTCGTCCATAAGGTAAAGCAGGGGTCGTGAAACAGAGTCAGAATGGAGACCTAAGGGAGTTCATTTGGCTTTTAGCAATCACCCACCATATCACAAGAAAAACAAAACTACTGAATTTCATCCTAGCCAAGATGCACTCACCTAAGGAACTACCATTCATTCATCTAGATGTTTAAACTCCCCAATTCCACCCAATCCGTTAGCTAGCTTTTCAAGATTTGTTCTTGTTACTTTCCTTGCTTAAGAGATGAGTGAAGGCTTCATCTGACCTGCTTTTTTTTTTTTTTTTTCACGGTTTGAAATGAGACCAAGAAGGATTCAGTGTACGACAATATACTGCTGCATAAAGCTTGGTTTCTTCCCCTGCTTTTAACTGCTGTAGGTTTCCTGTCAACGATTGAGGGGTTATTGCAACCAGTTTCTTCTTCCTCGTGGCCTCCTCTCCCTAGGCTGCTTCTTCCCTTGCATCTTATCATTAGAAGGGGCTGGTTCGTCCTTCCTTCTGACTCCAAGATGCCACGGTTTGAAGGTGTGGGTAGTAGGAGGGAGGATTTGGTGATTGTGCTTCGTGGAGAAGGGTGGGAAGCGCTGATTGTTAAGGTGTATGGATGGGTGCCTCCTTTTACTCGTTCATCAGTATGGAGAGGTGGCTTTTTACAGCTGAAAGGAGAAGCTTCTAGTTTCATAAAGCCAGCGCATGCTGAAGGTTGGGTGAATTTCAATGGTTTGTAATCATATTGTCGTGGCATGTGCAAAGCATGAGCCGTCGTTATTTAATTGATGCTTCCTCATGAAATATTGTTTCTTTAATTTAGGATGTATTATTCAGTGGTTTTATGTGCTAATTAGATCTTTTCTTAAGATGGGAGAATTACTTGATATAACTATGGTAGATATTGAGACTTGCTGCTCCACCAAATTTTATAAACGCAAATTTAGCAGACTATGAAGGCTTAATGTATTTTAGCATCATTAACTCATGCGATGAATTTCTAGATTGGTCGCTATAAGCTATATTACTTACTAAACGAGAACCCCTAGCCAGGCACGCATCATGACAAGAATTCAATCAAGAGATTAAAGCCATAAAGAGATGGGGTACAACACATTGTCCTAGCAACTTCTTGAATTGTTCTATTTTTGCATTCAACAACTCCATTAAGTTGTGATGTTCTTGATGGTGAGAATTCATGTTTAATTCCATATAGTTCGCAAAAATTTGATTACGTCTTTGTTTTTAAATTCTCCACCTCTATCACTTCTAATCCTTTTAACATTTTCTTCATAAATCTTTTCAAGTTGCTTAATAAGGGTTTCGATTACTAATGGAGCATCGTCTTTGTGTGTTAAGAACAATGTCCATGTGTAGCGTGAGTAATCATCTACTATGACACACACATAGTAGTGTCCACCTAGACTTCTTGTCCTACTTGGACCAAATAAGCCTAAGTGAAGCAATTCTAGTACATGACTAGTACTCACTACATGTTTTGGTTTTAAGGTTTCTTTGATTTGCTTTCCCTTAATACATGTTTCACACATTTGAAAATTATCTAAGTCTAACTTAAGCATTCCTCTAATTAAATTCTTCTTAGATAATTTCTTAATGATTGAAATTCCTATATGGCCTAATCTCCTATGCCATAAATTCACATCTAAGTCATGTGATATAAGACACTTAACCTTAGCATCTAACATGTTATCTAAGGTAAGAGTATAAATATTACCATCTCTATTTCCTTTTAAAACTATTTCTCATTTTTCATTTATTATATCACACGAAGTAGGAAGAAAAGAGAGATTATAACCACAATCTATAAGTAGAGAAATACTTAGTAAATTATAAGAGAGATTTATTACTAACAACACATTTCATATTTGAAATGTGTTAAGGTCCCCAATTGTTCCTTTTCCAACTTGTCCTTTGTTGTTGTCACCGAATGTTACTTTTCCTCCATTCTTGATATGTTCCAATTTGATGAATAGTTTGGGGTTCCCCTTCATATGCCTCGAACATCCACTATCTAAAAACCATTTGGTTTTCAGATTCTTTGACTTTGCCTCCTTCTTGTATTCTTTGCGTTTTTCCTACAATGGAGACAAAGTTTTAGGTACCCTTTATTTGGGTCCTTAAATGTCAGGGGCACTATTCTTGTTTAGATATCTCTTAGGTATCCAAACTTGAACATACCTTTTAGGCACATTTTTAGCATGATTATAATTTGGAAAATAAGAAGGACTAGCATATAGATGATCATACCACATAAGTGAAGATGCATTATACACATTGCGCCATGGTTGATAATCATTATATGATGGCCGATTTATATAATGTGTATAAGGCATGCGATTTTGTTTCTTATATGGTGCTCTATATGTATGTTCATATGCATTTCTATAAGACTTATATGAGTGTTGTCTATACTTAGGTTCATAATAAGTTGAATGCATTTTATCAGGTCTAGTTGTATTTGTATACATATAGGCATAATTTCTAGGTTGTCTAGATGCAAAGCTTTGCCTAGTTGCATGTTTGTATATGGGTACGTTTATAGGTGCATGTTGCATTTTTATCTTTGAATAAGTAGAAGAAGGAGTAGAAGAAGTTTAGCAAGCAAAGTTGTTTTTATAGCTTTATAAGGTTGTTTAGTAGTTGATGATAAAAACTTAGTCTTTTTATCTAATTTGTCATCTTCTTCTTTATATCCTAATCCAGTTTTATCATTTCCATATTTTTGTGACGATATGAGTGTGTCTAACATGTTTGTACCGTATTTAAACCATTCTAAGGTTTTCTCTAAGTCTAGTATGCATGATTTAAGTGTAGACACTTCATTTTCATAATCATGCATCTTGGTTTTCAACACACTATTTTCGGTTCTTAAGATTTGTTCATTATTTCTAGATGATTCAATTTTAGTCTTTAATGAATCAAGAGCATTTGATGACTTTTGTTTGAAAGACTCTAATTGATTAGAAAGTTCCAAGTTGGTTGTCTTCAACTTGTCATTTTCTTCAATTAGTTTCTTTTTCTCTTTTGAGAGCCTCTTACAGTGAGCATGCATTCTTAAGAACTCTTCATACATTTCATCAAATGTCATGTCACTATCAGAATCACTATCATATGAAGAGCATACCTCGTTGGATACGAAGCAGACTTGAGCTTCCTCAGTTTCGGATTCTGAGTCGGATGAGTCGCTCCATGTGCTCACCTTCATTGCTCGTTTTCCTTTCCTTGCCTTAGACTCCTTTGGCTTTGTCGTTTGTGCCTCCTTGTCCTTGGCTTGTTTATTATTGTTGTTGTTATTATTATTATTTTTCTTCGTGGGACAATCGTATGAAATATGTCCTTTTTGACCGCATTCATAACACTTTAATTCTTTATTATACCATTTGTTTGTGTTATTCTTCCTAGGTTGTAAAGAAGAAGAAGAAGAAGAACGTTGTCTATTCCTATTAGGACGTTTGAAAAACTTCCTAAGTTTTCTTGCTATTAATATCAAATCATCATCTAATTCAGTATCACTATTACTGTCATCATTATTTGTGTGTGTTTCATTTGTTTTGAAATCTATAGACTTATTTGATGATTTAGATGAATCGGACTTCCGTTGGTTTAGTTTTACCTCATAGACTTTAAGAGACCCGATCAATTCATCCATCTTAGTGATTGACTTTGTCTCTTCGATTGCAGTCACCTTTGGATCCCATTCAGCAGGAAGGCTTCGTAGCACCTTTTGAACCTTTTCATTGTTCGAAAATGACTTCCCTAAAGCTTCAAGGGCATTGAAAATATTAGTAATCCTCAAATCCATAGATGTTATGGATTCGTTCGGCAACATTTTGAAAGTCTTTAATTCAGTCATAAGCATGTTTATTTTTGACTCTTTAACACTACTAGTACCTTCATGCTTTAATACAAGTGATTTCCACATGTCGTGTGCGCTTGTGCAATTTGAAACATATCCTGCTTCAGAAGTTGTAAGTCCATTCAAGAGTAATTGCATAGCTTTAGCATTCATTGACATTTTCTTTTTATCTTCCGATGTCCATTCACTTTTATATTTTTCTACTTCTTGAGTGACTCCACTAACTTGTACAACTTTCATTGGAATGTACGGCCCATCTTCAACTATAGACCATAAATCGATGTCTATAGCCATTAAGAATAGCCTCATTCTTAGTTTCCAATGAACAAAATTATTGCCATCAAAAAGAGGAGGGCATTGGGTGGACATACCTTCCAACTCACCTTTGTGAGAAACAATAGCCATTGTATATACCTTGGATTTGAGACAAGCAGTATATAATGAATTGTTGTTTCTTGGCTTTGTATTGATTGTACGGTGTTGAATCTTGCTTCTTTGAGTGGTGTAGACCTCGCTCTGATACCAATTGTTGGACTGTGCACCTGCAATAAACAGCACTAGAAGGGGGGCTGAATAGTGGTTAGCGGAAATTACACTACAACCCTTTGCAAAAATCCCCTTTGAAAACAGAATCTGAGACCACCTCAGATTCATAACCCGTTTTTAAAAAATTCACAAATAATCGTACACAACTCAAAAAATTACGAAAATTTTCAAAGTTTAACTTCAATTTGTTTACAAGACTCTGTCCAAAAATCAGATAACAATAAGATCGTTTGACCCTTCAAACAAATAAAAAGATTCAGATGGTCAATCTGGACAGAATTGGACAGAATGTTGCTGATTTTGCCAAACGTGTTTCTCTTTGAATACTCAACCAAAAATGTTGATCTTTATATCAAAACACTCCTTAGGATATGTAGATGATGTTTCCAAAAGTACCTGACCTTAAACAATTCTTGATAAATACAGAATTTAAGTTTTCTCAAAACTCGTCAGATTGCAGCCAGATTGGAGCAGTTATCTTGCAAAGACTGAAAGACTAACTTTTCCTTTCTCAAATCAAGTGATTCTTATTGCAAATGAAAGATAACAGTCTGAAGTATAACTCCACCAAAAATCACGAACTTTGAAAATGGTTAGCTATTTTTTTAAAACGTGAGAAGTTGTATGAAATCTGCATTAAAAACGGACAGAAAACAGAAATGAAGAAACAAGACAAGAACACCGAGAATTTATCCTGGTTCGGTCAATGTGACCTACTCCAGTCCCAAGGAACACCTTTCCTTGGATTTCAATATCAAATGAATCACCTTACAACAAGAACCAAGCTTGATCCTTGGGTTATACACCAACCCTATTCAAGACTTGCATAATCACCTTCTAAGCAACACTTAGTTGCAACACCTCTACAACCTATTGATATAGCCTTATAAGAATGGCTAATCAATCTTACAAATGAAGCTCAAGAGGTTTGTAGCTCACCACAATACAACAAGAACACCTTTTCTACAAAGAATGGAACAAAAATAACAACAAGAAGAAGATGATAGATAGACAATTCAACAAATGCTTGTGAGCAGTGTGTTTCATCTTCGTCACCATTGCCTCTATTTATAATGTGATTTGAGCCTTAGAGAAAAGACTTGCAATGTGTCACCATCTTTATCATCAAGTCCAAATGTCTTCTCATCATTGGTTGGCCTTGTACACTTGGCAAAACAAGACAAAATGATTGGTCCACCTTGGCAACTCCATGTTGCCAAAATTTAGCTCCAAACGATGACTTGGAATTATCTTGAAAATGTGATGATAATATCACCATAACAACTCCATCATCTTCTCAACTTTTTGGCAATATAATATGTAGAGATAAGGGGGTTTGAGTGATTTCAAAATAAGTAACTCAAATGTATATGTATATATAAACGTGTACAAATATATATATACGTGTACATGAATGCATGATATCTTGCCATTACTTGCCTTATTTAGCTTATATATTATGTTGCCGTACTAACGAGCCAGGAAGCATTAAAGCTTAACATCATATGTCAAACATTTGTTGTGTTTATACTATTTTCAGGTGCCACCATTAATGAACTAAACTAGTTCATCAAGTGAAGTACTTAGTTTAATAAACTAAGTAGTTCATTAAAGGAAGCTACATTTGGAAAAGGCACAAAGGCAACAAGGCTAAGGAAGGAAACTCTTCTCCTCCTCCCCATCCTTTAATGCACACGCATATACACATATATATCACATATATTTTCAGATTTTTAAATAAAGGCACATACACATGTATTCCAACGTACTACCGACACGTTATATATTTTACGTACGTATGTTAACGTCACATCACTATACCTAACTCATATTTATGAGTATATTCAGGTCTTATATCATATGATATAAGATATGGTGATGACAAATTAAATACGACACGATAAAAGGTTCTAAACCGAAATTTGTCGTATCGGGCGAATACCGAAACTTCGCCAACGTGTCACGTACTTGCCATAAATAAATGGCCAGCCCCTATACTTCAAAAATCATAAATAATTTCGTGGCCTACATGATATTTTCAGCCAAAAATACTTTCCATGTTGGCACACACAAATTACTCCACATTAAGGCCAAAATGTGAAGATTCCAAATTTAATTTTGTCACATGCAAATGGTACCACTTTAAACCAGCCAAGTGCTGAGATTTAAAGTATATATTATATATATTATGTATAACATAATATATATAACATGTGCAAAAGTTGGAATTTAAATTAGAGAAAAATCGGGTAATCGATAAATATCGAAAATTTGATTTTCTACGCACACAACACATGGAACGTTTTTGGTACATCATGTGACACGTATCTAGACACTTTTTACATATGATATACATCTTAAAGTGTTCTAGAAAATTAAATTAAGGGCTGATTGGAATATTACATGTGTGTATTATTAAATGTGCACTATTTTACAAAGTTAGCAAAAATAAATTTCAGCACATGTATACATATCATCCAACGTCACATACAGCTGATTTGGAGCACATGTGGAGCTTTGTTGGCATATTGATTGGTCAAGGATCAATCATACAATGTTGGTAAATTGAAGAGAGAAGCTACAAATGGTAAGAATTCAAGGTATACCTCTCTTATGTCACATGCTGAAAATTTCAGCATACTACACACAAGCTGGCCGATTTTTAGGTCTTTAATGTGACATATTTTGTCATCTTGTATTAGGTGATTGATTAGAAGAAGATATGGTAAGGTTTTGAATATTATTTAAAATAAATAAATGGTGATATTCTACATATCACATGCTGAAAATTTTTCAGCATTTGTACAAGGTATATGGCCGAATTCTTAAGCCTATTTGTGTCCAAATTCATTTCTTAGTTGGTAGCAATACTTACCATAAATTGTTGATTCATTGTTATGATGAAAATTCAAAGAAAAATGGTAATGATTTGAACTTTATCCCCATGATGCACATGCTGAAAATTCAGCATGGCAAGACACCCTTAATGGCCGAAATTCTCACTTGAATAGGAAGGATTTCTTTGTCTTGCAATTTATGATGTAATTCTTGATTTATGGTATGATTTTTTGATTGATTTTTGGCACATGGTAAAGTGTATATCTCAGATTTTTTCCATGTCATCATGATGACAACATTGAGCCAATAAGGAGGTGCCAAGTAAGCGAAGACTAAATGATCATCCAATAAGAAGATGCCAAGTAAGCAAGGCCTTGTCACAATGATGTCTTACACTCTCTCAAGGACTTAAAAGATAATTTTCAAGAGGGGGAGTCAACTAAGGGGGACGGCCTGCAGCATTAAAAAGGAAAAGAAGAGAGCAAACAAAAACAAGAACAAGCATTGCAATTCAAAGAGATCAAAAAGCCTAGCTCTTCTTCTTCTACATCTTCTTTCTTTCAATATTCTTGTAAAGCATATTGTTTTCATATCTTTCAATCTTAAATAGGCTTGAGATAAACCACCATTCATATATCTTTGTAAAAAATTGATCAAGGTGTAATCAATCTTCACTCTAGCAAGGTGGTGGTGTTCGTGTGAATTGTACTTACAATACAAGGTTTGTAAAGGGTTGGAGTTAGGTGTAACTCTATCAACCCTGCGGTAAGGTGTATTGCGTGTGTGTGATTAGTGTGAACCAAGGAAGGTGTTCCTTGAAGACTGGAGTAGGTTGTTTATAACCGAACCAGTATAAAATTCTTGGTGCCATTTACTTTCTGCATTTACTTTTCAGTTACTGAACTGTTTACCCTTCTTGTTCGCATCCGTAAAAATAGTAAACGTTTTTCAAAAATTACGAAAATTTCCAGAAATATACTTACACGTTCTAGGGTTAATTTGGCACAAGTTTCAACCCTTTTGGATAAGTATAAGTCAATCAAACATCAAAAGTTCTGAGACTAGTGCAGTCTGATTTTCAGACTTTCAAAGGTTGAGACTTTGATTGTAGTTGACCTACTTCCCAAAAGAATTTTCCAAAACTGTTTCAACCCATTTAAATATAGTATATAAAGAGTTAGTGGTCAAATTTTCAGAGCATTTGGACGTTCACACAAATAGGAATTAATTTTTCAAAACCATCTACCGTTTCTGGCAGATATGCACAATCTGATTACCAACGGTTTTTGAAGGGGTTACAGGTTGAATTTTAATTTAAAATTTTTAGGGGACCCTCATAACATCTGAGGCTAAGTTCTCTCAAAATTGCATAATTTTTGGAGACCTCTAACCTAGTTTTAGAAAAGGTTTAAAACTGGTCCTGAAAACAGAATCTGTTTTCAGAACTTGAATTGTTCAAGTTTAAAGAAATATTAAAAAGCACACTTTCCGCACCATCTATTCAACCCCCCCCCCCCTTCTAGTGGTGCCTTGCAGATCCAACAAGTGGTATCAGAGAGCAGGAATACTCACTTCAAGGAATCCAACGATTCAGTGAGATGGCAACCACAAATCTCAAAACCGAGCAAGAAGGTATGTCGAGCCAAAGGCCTCCACTTTTTGACGGTGAGTCGTTTATTCAGTGGAAACTTAGGATGAAGCTTTTTCTTATGGCTATAGATATAGATCTTTGGTCAATCATTGAAGATGGTCCTTATGTCCCATCTAAGGTATCCACCGTAGACGGAGTCACTTTAGAAGTTGTTAAAACTAGACAAGAATATACGAGTGATGATAAAAAGAAACTTAGTATGAATGCTAAGGCCATGCAATTGCTCCTAAATGGATTAAGTAAGAGTGAGTCTAGTTATGTGTCAAACTGTTCGAGTGCACAAGAAATGTGGAGGATTCTAGAAATGAAACACGAAGGCACGAGTCAAGTAAAAGAGTCAAAAATTAACATGCTCATGTCCACACTTGAGTCTTTTAAATTATTGCCCAATGAGTCTATTGTAGATATGGATCTTCGTTTGACTAACATCTACAACTCTCTTGAGTCTCTTGGTAAGGCTTTTACTACGCAGGAAAAGGTACAGAAAGTCCCACGAAGCCTTCCTTCTGAATGGGACCCAAAAGTGACCGCAATAGAAGAGAGCAAGGAAACTAAATCAATAAAGATGGAAGAACTAATCGGATCACTTAAAGTCTATGAAAATAAACTCATCATACGGAAATCGGAATCATCTAAACAAGGTAAAGCTATTGCTTTTAAATCAAATGAATACGTCTCCCCTCCCTCCGATCACGTAGATGATAGTGATTCCGAATCGGAAAATGATGACCTAATTCTATTGGCTAAAGGACTAAGAAAATTTATGAGAAGGTCATTTAGAAACAAAAACAAGGGCACTACGACTAAGAGAAATAAAAACAAGTCAAATGATAAAGACGTTAAATGTTATGAATGTGGCAAACTCGGACACTTATCATATGACTGCCCCAATAAAGAAAAGCAAAATACTAAATACCCTGACAAGGAGCGGACCAAAAATAGACTCGTCTCAGAACCCAAACAAAGGAAGCGTGCTCTAAAGGCCGCCACCTGGAGTGATTCATCAGATTCTGAAACTGAGACTGAAGAGGAGACCGCACAAGTATGCTTTGCATCCAAAGCATCTAATGAGGTATCATCTGATTCTGACTCTGACTCTGAACCTTCTTATGATGATCTTTTTAGTCAGTATCTAGAATTGCATAAATTCACCAAGACTCTCGCTAAGGAAAAGAAACGATTAATTGAAGACAAGAAACTGTTAGAATCTTCTAACGAGAATCTTGTCGCTCAATTAAGCGATTCAAAGAAAGAGTCATCTTGTGTCATTACTGCATTAAAGACAGAGATTTCATCATTAACCACTCAAAATAATGAAATGAAATCCGAGATTTCAAATTTGAAATCAAGGAATACCGATTTAGAGAAAATGATGAAACAATTTGATACAGGGTCCAACATGCTGCATCGCATCATATTATCACAAAAGCATGACAGTGACAAAACTGGACTGGGATACGTTGATACTAACGAAGTATCAACCAAACCAACCAAGTTTGTTGTGTCTAAGAAAGTAGACACCCCTAAGCCGCAAGTGGCGTCTAAGATGACGCAAAAAGCGTCCCCTTCCTCACGCCCCACTTCTTCATATCATGTGAAATATAACGTTGTACCATATAGATATGAAAAGAGAAGAACAATGCATACACGAAATACATATCATCCACGCACTACACACACACACAAGGACATATCAAAAGCGTCCTTCATTTAATGAGTATAGAGGAGTCCTTGGGCAAAGGCCCAAAGTGCATGCACCACATGTCTATTATATTGCACCTTCATCTACATTCTTGCCATTTGATAGACCGAGAAGGATCACCCAAGTATGGGTACCGAAAGGTACCTTTACCAAAAGGTGATTAACTAACTCGAAAGGACCCAAAATTAAAAGGGTACCTAAATCACCTTTTCACATTGCAGGGAGACCACACTTTGGAAGACACATCAATAAAGTGGTTCCTTGATAGTGGATGCTCGAGACACATGACGGGTGACCCGAGCTTGTTCTCCAAATTAAAGAAGGTCACAAAAGGCGGATCCGTGACCTTTGGAGACAACAACGAAGGCAAGATCATCGGAAAAGGTACGATTGGTAATCCGAACACACTTCAAATCTCCAACGTATTTTTGGTAAGCAACTTATCCTACAATCTTCTTAGCATTTCTTAATTTGTTGACAATGGTTTTAATGTGTGTTTTACTCACCCTTATTGCAACATAATAAATAAAAATGGAGAAACCGTTTTAAAAGGAAAACGAGAAGGCAATATTTTTACGCTATCTATGGATGGCGTAGTAGACGCTAAAGTTAAGTGTTTTATGTCAAATGAACCCAATGTGAATTTATGGCATAGACGTTTAGGACACATTGGCATTTCCACACTAGAAAAACTTCAACGAAAGAACCTAGTACGGGGATTGCCTACGCTTGATTTAGACAACTTTCAGTTGTGTGAATCTTGCATAAAAGGCAAACAAACACGTGAGTCACTTAAGCCGAAAAATGAAATAAGCACGACTAGAATATTAGAACTATTGCATATAGATTTGTTTGGTCCTAGTCGCACTACAAGCCTTGGTGGGCGGCACTATGCATGCGTAATTGTTGATGACTTTTCTCGTTATACTTGGACTTTATTTCTTGCACATAAGGATGATAGCGCCGTTGAGATTGCTAAATTAATTAAACAACTTGCAAATCAATACGGTGTAAATGTGAAAAGGATAAGAAGCGATAGAGGCGGTGAGTTTAAAAACAAAGAGATGATTTCATTTTGTGAAGAAAAAGGAATTAAACATGAGTTTTCGTCACCTAGAACTCCACAACTAAATGGAGTAGTAGAAAGAAAGAATCGTACATTACAAGAAATCGCTAGAACTATGCTTTGCGAAAATAAATTGCCTAGATTTCTGTGGGCAGAAGCCGGAAATTGTGCATGCTATATTGTAAATCGCCTATCTATAAGAAAGAGAATAAACAAGACGCCTTATGAGATTTTGAATGATCGCATGCCTAAGATTGACTATTTTCGTGTGTTAAGATGCAAATGTTTTGTCTTGAATACAAAAGATAATTTAGATAAATTTGAATCCAAATCAATTGAGTGCATTTTTGTTGGATATTCCATAAATTCAAAAGCATATAGATGTTATGATCCTCTCACTAGACAAATTATAGAATCTATTCACGTTAAATTCAATGAATTTGGTGAGATTGATAAAGATAAGGAATATGACGATGATTTTGAATTGAAACCCGTTTTAAATTAAGATAATGATTCTTTTGATATGCATGATATGAATGAGACACTAGAAATGCATGATCACATAGAAATGCATGATAACTTAGAAAACAATCAACCAAGATGGCATAGAGATCACCCACATGATCTCATCATAGGCGACCTCACTCACGGTGTACGACCACGTAGAAGAATCACTTCGGATGAAATAAATGAATTTCATGCTATGATTTCTGAAATTGAGCCCAAAAATGTGCATGATGCTTTGAGCGATTCATCTTGGATTGATGCTATGCATGACGAACTTAATCAATTCGTTAGAAATGATGTATGGGATTTAGTGCCACGACCACAAGATAAGACTATTATAGGCACAAAGTGGGTATTTAGGAATAAAATGAATGAAGAAGGAAAGGTCGTTAGAAATAAAGCGAGACTCGTAGCACAAGGATATAATCAAGAAGAAGGAATCGACTACGATGAAACATTTGCACCCGTAGCACGTTTAGAAGCTATACGACTATTACTTGCTATTGCTTGCATGAAAGATTTTAAATTATATCAAATGGATGTAAAAAGTGCTTTCCTAAACGGATTCATACAAGAAGAGGTATATGTGAAGCAACCACCCGGTTTTGAGGATTTGAAAATCCAGATCACGTGTACAAACTAAAGAAGGCACTATATGGCCTAAAGCAAGCACCGAGAGCATGGTATGATCGTTTTGCTACTTTCCTTTTAGAAAATAATTTTAAACGTGGTACTATAGATAGTACACTATTTTTGAAACAAGAAAAATCAGATTTACTTATTATTCAAATCTACGTAGATGACATTATTTTTGGCTCTACCTCACATAGACTTGTTAAAGATTTTGAAAATTGCATGAAATCTGAATTTGAAATGTCTATGGTTGGTGAACTTAATTATTTTCTTGGCTTGCAGATTAAGCAAACAAGTAACGGAATTCATATAAGCCAAGCAAAATATGTTAATGACATGATCAAAAAGTTTAATTTTGAAAATTTGAAACCATCCCCCACCCCTATGAGTGTCACTACTAAATTAGACAAAGACGAACATGGTAAAGACGTTGATAATGGATTATATAGATCTATTATAGGTTCTTTGCTATATTTAACTGCTAGTAGGCCTGACATCATGTTTAGTGTATGCATGTGTGCTCGTTTTCAAAGTCAACCTAAGGTATCACACTTAAATGCGGTAAAAAGAATATTTCGTTATATTAAGCACACGCCCACCTTAGGTATTTGGTACGATAAGGATTCTACATTTGACTTACATGCTTACACTGATGCAGACTATGGTGGCTGCAAAATAGATAGAAAAAGCACGAGCGGAACTTGCCAATTTATAGGAAATTCCCTTATTTCATGGTTTTCCAAAAAACAAGCAAGTGTTGCTTTGTCCACTACTGAGGTTGAGTACATGGCTCTTAGCCTTTGTTGCACACAGTTGTTGTGGATAAAACAACAACTTTCGGACTTTGGAATTACCGTAAATAAAATTCCTATATATTGTGATAGTATGAGTGCAATAAATTTGTCTAAGAACCCCGTGTTACATTCTAAGGCTAAGCATATAGAAGTACGCTATCACTTTTTTCGTGATCACGTTAACAATGGTAATATTGTCATAGATCACGTACGCACAGAATCACAAGTCGCAGATATATTTACAAAGGCCTTAAATCAAGCCACATATGAATCTCTTCGCTCTAAATTAGGCATGATTCCCGTTGATATGATTTGATTTGACATTATTTGATTTACTTTCCTTTTTGACAGGAATCTTTTGATTTACTTTCCAAAATAAAGGGGGAGAGAAAAGTATGATTTAAGGGGGAGAGAGACACTGATTGATCTTAATTGCACAAATCAAGGGGGAATTGCACAAATCAAGGGGGAGCCGGATTTAAAATTCGAAATTCAAATTTCAAATTTGTGCATGGTTCAAGGGGGAGAGATAGCATTTAAATCATGTACACAAGTTATTTTGAAAATCATCAAAAGGGGGAGATTGTAGAGATAAGGGGGTTTGAGTGATTTCAAAATAAGTAACTCAAATATATATGTATATATAAACGTGTACAAATATATATATATACGTGTACATGAATGCATGATATCTTGCCATTACTTGCCTTATTTAGCTTATATATTATGTTGCCGTACTAACGAGCCAGGAAGCATTAAAGCTTACATCATATGGCAAACATTTGTTGTGTTTATACTATTTTCAGGTGCCACCATTAATGAACTAAACTAGTTCATTAAGTGAAGTACTTAGTTTAATAAACTAAGTAGTTCATTAAAGGAAGCTACATTTGGAAAAGGCACAAAGGCAACAAGGCTAAGGAAGGAAAGTCTTCTCCTCCTCCCCATCTTTTAATGCACACGCATATACACATATATATCACATATATTTTCAGATTTTTTAAATAAAGGCACATATACATGTATTCCAACGTACTACCGACACGTTATATATTTTACGTACGTACGTTAACGTCACACCACTATATCTAACTCATATTTATGAGTATATTCAGGTCTTATATCATATGATATAAGATATGGTGATGACAAATTAAATACGACACGATAAAAGGTTCTAAACCGAAATTTGTCGTATCGGGCGAATACCGAAACTTCGCCAACGTGTCACGTACTTGCCATAAATAATTGGCCAGCCCCTATGCTTCAAAAATCATAAATAATTTCGTGGCCTACATGATATTTTCAGCCAAAAATACTTTCCATGTTGGCACACACAAATTACTCCACATTAAGGCCAAAATGTGAAGATTCCAAGTTTGATTTTGTCACATGCAAATGGTACCACTTTAAACCAGCCAAGTGCTGAGATTTAAAGTATATATTATATATATTATGTATAACATAATATATATAACATGTGCAAAAGTTGGAATTTAAATTAGAGAAAAATCGGGTAATCGATAAATATCGAAAATTCGATTTTCTACGCACACAACACATGAAACGTTTTGGGTACATCATGTGACACGTATCTAGACACTTTTTACATATGATATACATCTTAAAGTTTTCTAAAAAATTAAATTAAATTAAGGGCTGATTGGAATATTACATGTGTCTATTATTAAATGTGCACTGTTTTACAAAGTTAGCAAAAATAAATTTCAGCACATGTATACATATCATCCAACGTCACATACAGATGATTTGGAGCACATGTGGAGCTTTGTTGGCATATTGATTGGTCAAGGATCAATCATACAATGTTGGTAAATTGAAGAGAGAAGCTACAAATGGTAAGAATTCAAGGTATACCTCTCTTATGTCACATGCTGAAAATTTCAGCATACTACACACAAGCTGGCCGATTTTTAGGTCTTTAATGTGACATATTTTGTCATCTTTTATTAGGTGATTGATTAGAAGAAGATATGGTAAGGTTTTGAATATTATTTAAAATAAATAAATGGTGATATTCTACATATCACATGCTGAAAATTTTTCAGCATGTGTACAAGGTATATGGCCGAATTCTTAAGCCTATTTGTGTCCAAATTCATTTCTTAGTTGGTAGCAATACTTACCATAAATTTTTGATTCATTGTTATGATAAAAATTCAAAGAAAAATGGTAATGATTTGAACTTTATCCCCATGATGCACATGCTGAAAATTCAGCATGGCAAGACACCCTTAATGGCCGAAATTCTCACTTGAATAGGAAGGATTTCTTTGTCTTGCAATTTATGATGTAATTCTTGATTTATGGTATGATTTTTTGATTGATTTTTGGCACATGGTAAAGTGTATATCTCAGATTTTTTCCATGTCATCATGATGACAACGTTGAGCCAATAAGGAGGTGCCAAGTAAGCGAAGACTAAATGATCATCCAATAAGAAGATGCCAAGTAAGCAAGGCCTTGTCACAATGATGTCTTACACTCTCTCAAGGACTTAAAAGATAATTTTCAAGAGGGGGAGTCAACTAAGGGGGACGGCCTGCAGCATTAAAAAGGAAAAGAAGAGAGCAAACAAAAACAAGAACAATCATTGCAATTCAAAGAGATCAAAAAGCCTAGTTCTTCTTCTTCTACATCTTCTTTCTTTCAATATTCTTGTAAAGCCTATTGTTTTCATATCTTTCAATCTTAAATAGGCTTGAGATAAACCACCATTCATATATCTTTGTAAAAGATTGATCAAGGTGTGATCAATCTTCACTCTAGCAAGGTGGTGGTGTTCGTGTGAATTGTACTTACAATACAAGGTTTGTAAAGGGTTGGAGTTAGGTGTAACTCTATCAACCCTGCGGTAAGGTGTATTTCGTGTGTGTGATTAGTGTGAACCAAGGAAGGTGTTCCTTGAAGACTAGAGTAGGTTGTTTATAACCGAACCAGTATAAAATTCTTGGTGTCATTTACTTTCTGCATTTATTTTTCAGTTACTGAACTGTTTACCCTTCTTGTTCGCATCCGTAAAAATAGTAAACGTTTTTCAAAAATTACGAAAATTTCCAGAAATATACTTACACGTTCTAGGGTTAATTTGGCACAAGTTTCAACCCTTTTGGATAAGTATAAGTCAATCAAACATCAAAAGTTCTGAGACTAGTGCAGTCTGATTTTCAGACTTGCAAAGGTTGAGACTTTGATTGTAGTTGACCTACTTCCCAAAAGAATTTTCTAAAACTGTTTAAACTCATTTAAATATAGTATATAAAGAGTTAGTGGTCAAAGTTTCAGAGCATTTGGACGTTCACACAAATAGGAATTAATTTTTCAAAACCATCTACCGTTTCTGGCAGATATGCACAATCTGATTACCAAAGGTTTTTGAAGGGGTTACAGGTTGAATTTTAATTTGAAATTTTTAGGGGACCCTCATAACATCTGAGGCTAAGTTCTCTAAAAATTTCATAATTTTTGGAGACCTCTAACCTAGTTTTAAAAACGTTTTAAAACTGGTCCTGAAAACAGAATCTGTTTTCAGAACTTGAATTGTTCAAGTTTAAAGAAATATTAAAAAGCACACTTTCCGCACCATCTATTCAACCCCCCCTTCTAGTAGTGCCTTGCAGATCCAACATAATATGCATGTGGGAGCAGACCATTTCAAAATTAAAATTCAGCTCCAAATATCCCAAAGTAGCCGTTGGCTACTTCATTCTTTTTCAAAAATAGTTTTGATTTTCTTTAATAAAATAAGAAAGGATAATACCATCAAATTATCCTCAACTCCAAGCACAAAAATAGGACACATGAATTCTTTATTTGACTTCAAAAAATCTGCTGAAAAACCTCAAGAAAACCAAGTAGCCGTTTGGCTACATTTGAATTTTTACAAGTTGGCAATTTTGCCAACTAGCTTCTTTTTGATTAGTCCACTTGTCTCCATGAATTACACATCATATTCAACTTTTTATACATGTTTGGAGGCTGGAAAATATGTATATCAACTCAAATTTTTGAAGAACAAATCACCAAATAATAATTGACAAGATTATGTCAATATATACCACCACAATTCCAACTATTTCTTCTTGCATGTAGGGAACACTTCCGCATCTTTAACACCTTTATAACCTTTGAAAAATGATGATAGATATGTTCTTATAACACATATAAGAAAGTCTTCAAGATAGAAAAAGAATGTGACATCTCAAATCGTCACATATCCAGCTATAGTCATTGATATCATCATGTCAGATAATAGAATAATGAATCACCATATAATCTTCAAATTAATAATAAATCAGCTCCAAAATGAAGATAATAATATGCTCAAGAGATTCCTTGAGTAAAATACCATAAATACCCTTAGGGGTGAAATGACCAAAATACCCCTGGTATATGAAAACTCCAGAAATGACCCCCGACGGTCATAAATACTCATGATATCACCTTTGTCATGATAAATATAATGAGAATACATCCTTGAAATATTTTCACCATGTGATGTTCCTACAAAACTTAAAATACCAATTTTGCCCTTTTTGGTAAGTTGTAGAAACTTCCAAGGCACGTTAGTCACAAGACAATTATAATCACCAATATCTCATAAGAATCACATAATAAACATATATGAAACATATATAAATGAAAAACAATCATTTCATCACTTTTTAGAAAAATTTCTAAAAACTCTAAACATTCTGTGAGACGTGGATCTATCCATGTGAGGGGCTGACGTGAGGGGCTGACGTACGTCGATCGATCTACGTGAGGGGCTGACGTACGTCGATCGATCCACGTGAGAGATCGACGTCTTACTGTGAGTTTGGTTCTTCTCAGTTCAACATGGATCGATCCACATGAGGGGCTGATGTACATGGATCGATCCATGTGTCTCTGCCTGAGAGATCCACGTCATTTTTCTTCACTTTTTCAACCTTTAATCCCTTATAACACCATATGTGACATTTCTAAGTATTCACCACTTAAAATCATAACTTTAAAAATTATCCAAACATATTTCTCAATAATTTGTTGGCCTTGGCCATTCCGTGATTGCTTCAATCTTTTTGGGATCTACTGATATCCCATCTTCAAATATGACATGGTCAAGAAATGCTACACTATGTCGCCAAAATTCGCATTTACTGAATTTGGTCTACAACTGCTTCTTCCGTAAGATGTCAAGGACGATCCTTAAATGGGTTGCGTGTGACTCTTCGTCCGGTTAGTAGATCAAGATGTCGTCAATGAAAACCACAACAAACTTGTCCAATTGCTCTTGAAATACTCGATTCATAAGGTCCATGAATGCCGCGGGGGCATCCGTCAATCTGAATGGCATCACAAGGAATTCATAATGCCCATAACGCGTTCTGAGCGCAGTTTTCAGAATATCCTCGGCATTGATCTTCAATTGAAAATATCCAGAGCGAAGATCAATTTTACTGAAAACTCGTGCTCCCCGAAGCTGATCGAACAGATTATCGATCCTAGGCAGCGGGTACTTGTTCTTTATTGTAACTTTGTTGAGCTCTCTATAATTGATACATAGACACATGCTTTCATCCTTTTTCTTCACAAACAGCACGGGAGCACCCCAAGGCGAGACACTTAGGCGGATAAGTTTCTTTTCCAACAGCTCACACAACTGCTGCTTCAATTCTTTCAACTCAGCGGGCGCCATTCAATAAGGAGCCTTTGATATTGGCTCGGCTCCCAGAATTAAATTAATTTCGAACGCGATCTCTTGATCTGGCAGGAGGCCCAGCAACTCTTCTGGAAAAACATCAGGATATTCCTGAACTACCGGAACTTGAGAAAGGTCAGATGGCGTTTGATCGACCCTTAAAGTATAAACTAAGAATCTTTCATGTCCTTTTTAGAATAGTAACTTACTGCTTGTATTTGGAATTTTAGGTGCTCTAACTACCAGGGTACTTATCCGATTGTCGAGAGCCTATAAAAACAATTGCGTAACATACTCTAGCTTTCATGTTTCATCTGTGCTTCTCTAATCGTCTTCTTTTATCTACCATACTACTGACTATGTATAAATTTTCCCTACGGTTCCTTATCTCATTCCTCTAGCTCGATCTTTGGCACCGTCTATACTTAGGTAATAGGCAAAGTAGAACATAGGTACTATATTTTTAAATTTCGCAATTAGGCTTACCTATTTATGTGTTTGATGTTTCAGGAATCTCTAGATCAGGTACTCTCTGGTCTAGATTGGTGTTCTTGATTGTCCCTTTGTTAACCCTATGTGGATATGGCTCCCGTCTCCTTCTTCGTTCCTTAATATGCTTGTTAAGTCTTCTATTTCGGCCTTCTGTCAGTATACTATCGCGTTCCGCTCTGTAGCAATCTTCCAGTAGTTCTTCAAAAGTCCTTGAATACGCATTGACTAGCCGAATCTTGATCTGGAGGTTTAGACCACGTATAAATATGATCACCTTATGCTTTCCATCTTTCATGATCAAAGGAACATACCGATCCAATGTAGTGAACCGACGAGCGTATTCTGAAACAGTGGTGCCTGGCTCTTGTCTCAGTGTGTCAAATTCCTCAACCCTTTTCGTGATTAAGTCCGGAGAGAGGAAACACTCACAAAACTCTTCTAAAAACTTTGCCTAAATTACCGGCCGGGGCAGTGGCTGGATACAAGTCCTCCACTATTGGCCAGCCTTACCGTTCAAAAACGGCCGGATAATCTGTGCCCTTATCCTATCAGGCACCTGTATCAGCATGAAGTTACCTTCAACTTCATTTAACCATTTTTCTGCCTCCTCTGAACTAGATTCCCCGCCAAACCTCGGAATACGTGCTCTTACTAACTGTCGATAGTAAAACCCACTGCTTTCTGGGGGTGACAGTGATAATGTCTGTTTACGGACCGCGATGCCATCTGCACTACGAAGCGTCCGAATTTTATTCAAAGTTGAAATATCAAGATAAGTGACAGAAATTAATTCATAATTCAATGGAACTTAAACGAATATTCGAGAAAATAAGATTCGAATTAAATTCTGTGGCATTTGAAATTTCATCGACTAGGATTTAATCATTGGGTTAAGGTCCTAATTCCAGTCTAAGTCATCCTAATCTAAGGTCGACACTCTTCTAAGATCATGACTTAGGTCTAAGGTCAAACTTAGATTTTCTAAAATCATCGCTTAATTCTATATTCTGCCCGAATCTAAAGCCTGGGTTATGATACCACCTGTAGCGCCCCGTACCCGGCCTGTCCGAATACGGTGCGCCTATTGTACTTCACTACGGAGAGTACCAGGCAGCAATGCATAACATGTCATTGCCCATAATAAATCTTATGGACTATCATGCTTACACATCGACAGGTAAGCAAAACTTAGGCTGAGTAAAAACTTTTAATTAAAACATTCTGAATTATCCGATATAACATCTACAACCATGTCCGCAAAATAAAAAGAGGAATCAGAAATGTTTGTTCCAACATAAGTCCATCAAACATAAACCATCATGATAAAATCCTTAAGCTGTCATCCTCTCTCTCTGTCGTCTATGGGTACAGAACTTTAGGCTCATCGTCAATCCACTCTACCCCGTTTCCTGCAGGCTCTGGGAGGAAAAATAAGGGGGTGAGTGACAAAGTCACCAGCAAGTAAACCATAAACAACCAAGAATTAAATGGAAAGTATACACAAGAACCAAATCCCAAGAATCTGGATTTTCCACATACCTGACCTTCAATCCATTGGCCGTCAAAAGAATTAAGATCATAACTTATGTGACAATAAAAGCATAACTTAAGTGACCGTACATAATAAGGTGGTAACCTAAGTAACAGTACACCTAGCATTCGACTAGCCATTAAATGCAGCGTGTATGAATATGCACATGTGATGCAGCATGATAAGATAAGGATAAATTCGATCATTCTCTCTTTCAAAACATCATCGTCATAAAACGAGAATAGAGAGTGTTCTAAACTATTATCTCCGGACCTGAGGCGGTCATATCATTCCCTTCGGATCTATTATTTATAGATCCGAAAACAGTCATACAGTCAATCATCGTAATCAGGTCTATTCTCTCCGGGTCTGAACGGTCATAAATCGTCATCAGGTCTATTCTCTCCGGACCTGAACGGTCATAAATCGTCATCAGGTCTATTCAAAAACTGAAATCTTTCTTTCAAAAGAGCTTTTCTTCATTTCTTTGGCATAAAAATCAGTCTCGTGAATCGTGTAAATGGGGACAATGCAATGCATGATGTGAAACGTGCAATTCATGACTAAATGCATCACACAATACACATATAGACTTGTCCCTTAAGCTGGAAAATATTCCAGCATTAACACTTTGTTCATGCTGCCACCAAGCATCAATTTAGGGCCTATTTCATAAACTTATGTCACACATATGCATGATGAAGTCTTATCTACATGCCATAAAAATTCCGTAACATTATGAGGTAGATAAAACCATCAAATCATTAATTTACTAAAAAGGGTACTGCTGAGTCCAGCAGTGCAGTACATGTTCTCACCTCAGCTTCTTGGGCCATAAGGCATTATCCAATTAAGGCTAAAACCTGGAAACATAGCTAATACATTAAGAAGTAATTATTTAAAGTCCCAAAATCACATACAAGTCCAATTAAATAAGATTAAGGCCTCAACAAACACTATACCATGCGGCCCTGTTTTTCAGATTTTGTACCGTGATTTCCCTTTAACTGTTACCCCGTAAAATCAGTAATTTCAAGCCAATTACTCCCATAAACATACTCCTCTATGTCTTAGGTAAGTACTGTAAAATTTTCAAGGCAATCCAATATACCTAAGGGGGTCATAATTGTTTTTCTTAGTTAGGGTATTTACTGGAACTGCAGTGACCTACTCCTACTAAAAAATTTATTAAGGGCAAACCGCAAGTCCTTTTACCAAAATTCCACCTCTCACTTTTACTAAACATATAAGGCTACCATCCTGCCAACATTTAGCTAAATTCCACGTTCTTAGGATTCATTTTCAGGCCGTACAATACACCACTTAAAACTGTCCAGCTCCAGTAGTTTTACCTTTTATCAGTTTATCTTGTCCATTACTTTCCAAATAACCTTGTTTATCTAAAATGGCTTACTAACCACTAAATCATATTTTGACATATTCATTTCCAGTTTAATAATAGTCTTTAGGCTACACAATGTCACGCCAAACAACCTTGCACACATACACATAGTACACGCCATTTTCGCACCTTTCACCCCGCATAAAGTCTATTTTAAATAATACCAATTTCGTTAATCATATGGTCACCACACAGCCTGTATGTTGTGCATAGTAGGTATCATGTCATATTTAAGTTTAAGCACAAACACATCCATGTAGTACATCATACAATCATGCCAACCATTGTTCTTAAAATCACTAAGTTCTCATGCATAGTACTTAGAATATTCAACTAATATTCATATCTTAGAGAGGCTAGTCATCCAAGCATATACTTCACAAATAAGTCAAGTTTGATTAGAGTGTACTTGCCTCTTTGAGCTAGAAATTCCCTTAGCTTGAGCCTTGGTTGAAAAAGGTTGAAGCTTTCCTCCAACTTCAACACATAGCACACGATTTTGAAGAGGGGAGAGAGATGAACATTAGCTACTATTTTGAATGTAGAAACAACTAGATTGAGGTTAGGATTCTCTTACCATAATGGAGCTTAAATGGAGATTGAAATGGATTCAACCCACCAAGATGTTAGCTCCCTTTAGTAGCTTGAAAAACCTCCCCCTAATGACCATTGAAGGTCATGGTTTTTGGCAAGAAAAGAGCCAAAATGTAAGTTTTACCTTTTGTAGAAAAGGAAATCTACTTTACAATATAGGATATAACTTACCTAGATGAGACTTGGATCTTGAAGATGACCATGGATCTCCCTAATCCAATGCTAGCTGAATGAAGGTGGTGGAAATTTAGTCTAAGTGTGCAAGACCTCTAGTGGTTGTCTTAAGAAAACCTTTGAGTGTATTGTGAGGTAGGGTTGAGAGAATGCTTCTAGGACCTTTTTGAGAATTCTTTCTTGTAATCCAAGAGGGTGGCCGGCGGTTCCTTAAATAAGGAGGAGGGAAAACCTTTCATTTGCATGGACACCATAATTAGTGTCTTACACTAATTACTACTTGAGTTACTTTTTGAGGTGGGGTTAAGAAAAAGTAACCAAGGTTGTTGATGAAGTCTTCATGGTTTAACCCTAGTAGGACAACCGGTGTTTGGGTGAGGTTGGGTTTATTTATCCCTTAGTTACCTTCCTTAATTACTCCTTGAGTTACTTTTTAGGATGGGTTAGAAAGTAACTAAAGTAGTTGTCCCATGGCTAACCATGGTGTAAATCCGGCGGTAGGGGGCCTTCCATAGGCTTCTTTATTCTTTTATTGCCTTTTGAGGATAACTAGAAAAGTTGTTTCAAGTAAAAGTGGTTAATTGGAATTATTATGATGAAAATGATCCCATAGATTTCTCCACTACTTGCATCCGGCCTTTAAAGGAAAAATAAAGAAAATCTTAAATCTTGGAATAATACCCTACTTCACATTATGGGTGAGGCCTTTTTGAATTTCTCTAAGAGACCATAAAATGACTAGTTGGAGCATTAAGTTAAAAAGTGGTCTCATGGGGCTTTACCCTTCAATGGCCGGCGGGTGGGGAGGGAAAAAATGGAAAACTTTTCCCTTAAACCTTTTTAACACATTATTAGAATCCTTAATCTCTTGTATAGGCTTTTTGGCTTGCTTTTAAGAAGATCATTAAGGCTAGTTTTCTTATAAAAGGAAGAATTTTCTAGAGTCCTTTAAGACCCTTGTGGCCGAATTTTCTCAAATCTTGTAAGGGCAAAATTGTCTTTTCACATGCTTTACAATAAATACTTGGAGGAGTATACTATTTCTTATAGTATTCACTTTAAGGAATGGTAATTAAGGAAGAGTTAATAAAACTTAATAAAAATGCATTTGGAGTATCCAATATTTCATTAACCAACTTCTTACGAGTCTCAAATACAATACGATTTTTGTTGGGTACAACAGAAACACACATTAAAACCGTTGTCAATAAACTGTGAGATGCTAAGTACATTATAAGATAGATTATTTACCAAGAAGACGTTGGAGATTTGAAGAGTACTTGGGCTTCCGATTGTACCTTTTCCAATTATTCTTCCTTCATTGTTGTCTTCGAAGGTCACCGATCCACCTTTCGTAACCTTCTTGAACTTTGAGAACAAGCTCGGGTCATCCGTCATATGCCTCGAGCAACCACTGTCAAGGAACCACTTTATTGATGTGCCTTTAGATGTATGGGTTCCCTGCAATGTACAACAACGATTTAGGTACCCTTTTATTTTGGTCCTTACGAGTTAGTTATTCACCTCTTTGTAAGAGTGCCTTTCAGTACCCATACTTTGGTGTGTTGAGAAAAAGGGTTTGAGTGATTCACAAAAATACATGATTTAAATAACGTGTGCTAAAGAAATGCATGAGACATTCTATGACTTGACACGTTTTTGCAACAAACCTGCCTTATATACTTTATATATAATGCTGCCGTACTAACGAGCCATGAAGCTTTAAAGCTTCCGTCAAATGGTAAATATTTGTTGTGTTTGAACTATTTTCAGGCGCCACTATTAATGAACTAAACAAGTTAATTAAGTGAAGTACTTAGTTAAATGAACTAAGTGGTTCATTAAATGGAGAAATATTTGGAAAAGGCACAAAGGCAACAAACATGGAAATGGAAAGTCTCCTTCTACCTCTTAAACACACGCCTTATATATATATACACACACACACACACACATACATACATATATATATATATATATATATATATATATATATATATATATATACACATATACATATATATACACACCACACCACAAACAGGAATAAAGACTACTGACACTAAAAGAGAATAATAATAAACAATTTATCAAAACAAGAGAGTATATACTGAAAATTAAATAAAAGGAAAGTAAAAAAAAATTAAATTAACAAAAATGAAAGGGGGTGATTAAACTCCCAAAGAAGATAAATAAAAAACAGTGAATATAAAAAGGAAAAGAAGAATAAGGTTAGGCGGAACTAATTCCAGCCATATATAATAAATATATTATAACAGCCATATATAATATATATATTATAATAATAATATTAGGCGGTATATACCGACCCAATTATATAAACAATATATAACATAAAAGCTGCAATAAATAAAATAAAGAACAGAATATTAAAGAACTCAAAAATAAAAGAATTCAATTCATACCATAAATATTTCTTCAAAATATGGAGATACAATTATTGTTGAAGATGGGAGACCTTAAGGGTTATTGGCTTCAAGGTTATTGAAGATATTCAAGAACAAATAATATGTTCTTGGTTTGGAAGAATATTAAGAGAAAGGAAAGGAAAATATTGGATGGAAATGGAGAGGGAAAATAGAGAGAGAGAGAGAGAGAGAGAGAGAGAGAGAGAGAGAGAGAGAGAGAGAAAGTAAAAGAAAGGTAGTAACAAAACTTGTATTTTTCAATGTTGCATACCCCCTCCTTTTATAGGAATCTTGAGGGGAATATGGACAAAATAAGGGTCCCTCCACTATTAGATGCCTGGTCATTTCCACCTGAATATTTTAATAATTTTTTTGAATTCATGTTATATCAGAGATATAACAAGGAGTACATCAAAGAAATATTACATCAATATTACAAATATTACAAATATTACAATGATCAATTTATTCTATTAAATCAATGTCTTCGTCAACTGCATTCGTCGATCCTGAAGATGATGATGGTTTTGCTTCTTGTAATAGAGGAGCAAATTTCATCAAAATATTCGGTATTTCTTCAGGGTCCTTTGCCATTGAAAGCTGAGATTGCATTCTTGATTTATGTATAAAAAAATTTTTCATGTCCGGGCTTTACCGATGTAGTTATTGTCTTTCCGTTATCTGTCAATTGCTTCTGTGCGTTCCATATTTTTATTTGTTCCATAACTCTGTAAGGGTTAATGGAATCTGGAATATTGAATGATGTCTACCATTTGATATAAAATTTTCTTTTTATTACGGACACTTTTGTATTTGGATTATATTATGCTCTACATTGGACTACCCACGGTAAGTAGAACTTCATATGAAATATTATTATTTCTGAAAATATCTTCTCTTCATTGGTTGGAGAATACATCTTCGTAAATATTTGCAGTGATGGTTTTACTATGTCATCCAAATATTCTGCACAAGACCCAAAATGATCCCACCAAGCGGCGAACCAGTATGGAATATTTTTTGTCGTTATTTTCTTGGTATCAAAAAATATCAACCAGGTGTGTGAACCCCTGGAGTTTTGAAAATATAGGAAAACCAAGCTTGTTGGTAATCCCAACAATTAAAAGAAACATTTGAAAATAAATTTAAATTATATCATGCAGAAAAATCAATTTCCTCGGATAAAGATCCAAATTGTTTTTGCCATTGCTCCGGTGTCATTGTAGACACTATTTTAAAGTTGGAGAAGGCATACTCTGTATTTTCTTTATTAAAATGATGTTTTATTTCAACAGAATGTGTCATTATCAATAAATGTTGATAATATTCTGTTGTTTTCGCAATATTCCATGATTTATAGAAAAAATCTTTTCCAAAATAATTTTGTAAAGCAAATAGGGGATTAGTATGATAATATGATTTTTCTATAGTAGTAATATATTGATAGAAGGATTTTTTCACAAACTGCGTTGTTTGCTCAACTTTTTTATATGTAGGCATTTTGCTTGTCACCTCTGTGGATTGGGGTTTGAAGACTTTATTCTGTTTATGGGTTATTGAAGTGGATGGCTGAGGTTTTGATATTTCTGCGGATGGTTGTGGTTTGGCTATTTCTGTGGTTTTTGGTATATTGAATTTTTCAAGCAATGCTTGAAATTCTGTACTATTGGATAGACTTTCAATAATGGATATTGATGTTTTATTAGGAGATATTTGGGTAATTGGAACTGCGGCTATTGAGGGTTTCTGAATAAGTTCTTCATCTTCTTCGACTTTATCTGCCCACGTTTTCCATGGGATAGTATTGTCATTATTTGGTGGAAGCTTTCCTTTGTCTTTTGTCTTCCTCGGCATTATGTCTGTTTTGGAGGAATCCTCTGGTCAGAAAGTCGGGAACAAAATTTGTATCTCCTTTTATATATTCAATATCAAAATCATATATACTTAATAAAGCTTGTCATCTAGCAAACATTTGTTTTGAAGCTAAATTTTTAACATTTTTTTGCAAAATTTCTTTCGTAGATTTGCAATCAATACGCAAAAGAAATTTTGTATTTAACAAATCACTTTGAAATTTATTAATACATAATAAAATACTCAAAATTTCTTTTTTAATAGTAGAACAAGATTTTTGGGTATCATTCCAATGACCAGAAGTGTATTGAACTATAGAATCTTTTCTATTTTGTAATTATTTTAATATTCCACCATATCTAATATCTGATGCATCTGTTTCAACTATTTTAAATAGATTCGGATCTGCTATATGTAAGCAGGGTATATCAGATACTAGACTTTTTATTTTCTTAACAGTTCTTCAGTCCATATTGGTGGATTTTTCTTTAATCTATTATGTAATGGTTTTGCGATAATTATTATATTCGGAATAAAATCAACGACATAATTTAAAGATCCAAGAAATCTTTGTAGTTGATTTTTATCCAATATTTTATCTGGAAATTTAGATGCAAATTATAAAGATCTTTCTATTGGAAAAATTGTACCTTGGGATAAATGATGTCATAAGAATCTTATTTTAGTTTGAAATAAAGACATTTTAGATTTGGATAATACCAAACCATTTTTCTTTTCTATATAAAAGAAAGTTTGTAAGTGTTTAAAATGTTCTTCTATGGATTTGGAAAATATTAATACATCATCTATATAGACAATGTAAAAATTAGAATAATCCATGAATATATTATTCATAATTCTCTGATATTCAGAAGATGCAATTTTTAATCCAAAAGGCATTACTTTCAATTCATATTGACCAAATGGAACCGTGAATGCTGTTTTGTATCTATCTTTTTCATATATTTGTATTTGCCAAAATCCTGATTTCTTATCAAATTTTGAATATATGCATACAGAATGTAACCTTGTTAATAAATCTTTTTTAGTAGGTTATCCATTTCAATGCTTTATTTAATGGTTTATAATTTATTACTAGTCTAGGTGTTCCTCGTCCTATTTCTGTATTTTTATTTACATAAAAAGCAGCACAACTCCAAGGAGACCTTGATTTCTGTATTAATCCCTTTGATTCTAAATCTTGTATTTCTTTTTTACAATGTTGTTCCAATTCAGCATTCATCTGAATTGGTCTTGTTTTTGTAGGTATTTCTTCTTTTCTGAATTCTGGAGTATATGGAAGATCAACTATATGTTGTTTCCTTGATCAGAAAGCATTTGGAAGATCTGAACAAAGTTCATTTTCAAATGATAATTTAAGATTTTGTATTTTAATAATTATCATAGGATCTTTCAATGATTGTTCTATCTTATTGATAATTACTGTGTCCTTTAATGATTGTAATTGGAAAGTTTTACTTTTGATTATTGCAGTTACTTGTTTTTTATGAATTGAACAAGCTTTAATTAAATCTAAATTTTTTGTTTTAGATTTTTCCAAAAATACAAAATGTAATTTTTTATTTCTTATTTTGAAAGAAATAGAATTAATTCCTACCTTATATGGTGTAATTAAATTCATAAAATGTGTTCCTAATATAACTGCATGATGTATATCATCTACTACTAAAAACATTGTTTTTATTGATGTATTTGATTTTATAATATAAGCTTCAGTCTTACATTTGACTTGTGATTTGGTATTATTTGCTGTAGAGAGTCTAGTAGTTGTAGATTCTCTATAAGATTTTGGAACCAAAGTAGTTTTAATACAATTTAAATCTGCTCATGTATCAAATAGAGCAATTGTATCTAAATGATATTGTTCTGAGAATTTTATGGTTACTCTTATTAAATATTTTTTTGATGCTATTTCTCTTAACACAAATAAAAATCATGTGGCACATTAGAAATATTTTGTATGGTATTTGTATCTATATTTACTGGTTCTGTTTCTGAAGATTGATCAGACTCTTCTGTAGTATGTAATTTTGTAAGTATTAATTTCATAACTTCTGAATCTTGTTTTTGTTTTTTTTTAATTCTTTTAATTATATTTTTATTTCTTTTATTTCTTTTTGTAGATCTGAGATTGTTACATTTTTATTTTTTTTGTTTTTATTTTTATTTAATATACTAGTTAAGCCATAATTACTAGTTGAAATATGTGGTAATATAGTTGGTTTATTTGTTTCCTTTTGTTTTGAATTTATATCTATTATTTTATCTAGACATTCTTTTTGTAATTGAGGATTTTCAATATGTTTTAACATTTCTAATATTGTTTCTTGTTCTTTTGTTAGAACATAAATATGTTTTTCTTCATTAGATGATTCTGAAGAAGATGTGTATAATTCATCAACTTGAAGATCTTCAGCTGACTCGAAAGATGTTTCTTCTGTCTCCGAAGAAGATTCAACAAGTAGATTTGATATTTTCTCTAGTATAGATTCTTCTAAATTTAATTCTTGTAACTTTGTTTTTAATCTACAATAATTTGCAGTATGTCCTTTCTTATGACATTTATAACATTCAATATTTTTGTAATCTTTTATATTTTTAGTTTTCATGTAATTTGTTTTTCTGTAAAGTTTTTTGCTATTTTTATTGTTGTAATTGTTCCTATAAAATTCTTAGAGGATTTTTGGAATCCTTTATGATATTTATTATTTTTATTATATCTGTTGTTGTATTTGTTGTTATAAGGTTTTCTAATATTTCTATTATAAGGTTTTCTAGAACATTCTCCTTGACATTCTTTATTATACGGTTTATATGGATCATTATCAAATTTTTTACAGAAAGTACCTAGTTCAGACCTAGTCTGTCTTAATTCTATCTTTAAACTACTTTGTAATCTTATATCTTGGCATAATCTTAGTCTTTCTTTCTGTATAAAACTTATTAATTCCCCATAGGTATAATTTGAATAAGAGATTATTTGTTGTCCTGAATTTTCTCTAATTTTATTTCTAACTTTTTCTCCTAATAAATTTGGTAATCCTGCAAGGAATTTTTCCTTCCAGAATGGCTGATTGGAACCTTCTCTAATCATAACTTTGGTTAGAAAAGTATTTTTATACCATTGAAAATCGCTAAATTTTTTACATCTTAAATTTGCTAATAATTCAGCATTTTTATCTTTAGTATGTGATGGGTGACATATAAAATGTAAAGATATACATAATATAAGTGTGGCAACAGAATCGGATATTGTTCCTTGATCAATGATTATAGGATTATTTTCTTCATCAACTTTTATTGCATTTAATATTTCTTGTCTCTATATGAGAGTTAAATAATGATCCCACCAACCTTTTAGTTGTCCCGAGAACCCAGAAATAAGATATTCATCAATTGTTTTATCAACAGGTGTTAACTGAGTTCTATAAGTATTTGCTGCCATTGTCATTTGTTGTAATACATTAATTATTTGATATTCTGACATTCCATCTATGTTCCATGAATAAATTGATTGTGCATTAAAACGATATTGGGAAATAGGTTTTATTTTTAAATCTGTAGACAATTGTACTGGTACTATAGATTTATCCCATTCTATTTTTTCTACTTTGTTTCTTTTATTAGAATTATTATTCTGGAATTGTTCATATGCTTTATCCAATTCACTATCAGAACTATCAGAATTATCAGAATTATTTGGAGATTCATTTTCTTCTAAATTATTAATTTTAGAAGAAGTGACTTCTTTTTCTTTATTTCTAGTTCTGCTAGCTATAGAAGTATTAACATTTGAATCTGCTACTACTTCATTTGTTATAGAATTACTATTTTTCAAACTTTTCTATTCGACTTAATTGTTGTTTTATAAATTGATTGAAATCTTCTTTATTAGATATAGTGTTGTACCCCAACGACCATGTACTTGAAACCGTGACTAAGTGATGTAATGAAAACGATGATTCTTTCAATTACATGTTACTTAAGTCAAAGTAGCACTACTTTACTTAATTACTTTTGATATGGATACTAAATAATTAAGTAAGGGGATGTCACAAGGTATTATAATACCTTGTGAATTTCGGCCAAGAGGCCTTGACCAACCATAGAACAATCTTGTTCATAGAAAGCAAGCCTAATTGATCTTCACAAAGAAAGATTAAAATCATATTAGATAAAATAAATAATAGTATAAATTATATAAATGTGGGATAGGATAAATGTGAAATGACCAAAACACCCCCAAGAGCCCCAAAAATTTCGGCCAAGGCTTAGGAGAATCTAAAATTCTCCACACTCTTCTAAATAATTCATAATTAACAAATTACATAATAATTTAAAAAATAAAATAGGCAACTTGCATGCAAAAGAAATGTTAAAATAAGAAAAGATGAGCTAGGGTGTAAGAAAAAGTAAGGCCTAGACCCTCTTTCTCCCCCTCCCATGCACCACCGGATTGCCCCCTTCCCTTGCCCCTCTAGATTTTTTTAAATTGCAAGACCAACTTCAATTCATTATATCTTGAATCTTCCCTCAAGCAAACCAAGCCAACACTTAAGAAAATTTCCATCTTCCTTCCATCACCAACTTTTGGCCAACACCTCAAAGGTAGAAGGTTCAACTCCATCTTCTTCTTCAAGCTCAAGGAGCCTCTAGGTAAGTCTCATTTCAAAGTTCCTAAGTAGATATTCATACATAATAGTGAAGCTCACAAGGATGTTTTTATTCACCCCAACCGTGGCCTCCATGTTCAAATAGGTGAAAGTCTTCAACTCTCTTAGGTGGTGCTATCTTGCTACACTTGAAGCTCCATTCCAAGCTCACTTTGGTAAGAATGTCTAACCTTAAAATTAATTCTATTTTCACTCTTGAATGAAGAATAACCTTCTCCCTCCCTCATCTTCAAAACCGTATGCCCAAGGGTGAAGGAAGAGGAGGATTCCAACTCAACTCACTCCATAACCAAGCTAAGACAAGAACTTTAGCTTGAAGAGGCAAGTATACACTAATCTCTCATGACTTACTTAAAGAATTAGTGACTTGAATGATTAAAAGTTCCAAAGATGTGATCTTTAGTTGAATATCTTAAGTTTAAGATTATATCTTAGTGATTCCTTAAGAATAATGCCTTGCATATGATTTATTCTTTCAAAGATGGAGTCTTTTCTTACATGCAATATAGTAAGAGGCTGATTTAAGATGAAATAAGATTTACCTAAGTGAGCCTAGGCAAGATTAACCCTTGGTTGTAACTTGAAAGGTCCTAGGAAAAGCATGCATGTGATGGATATGAGTTTTTATGAAGTTGTTGCACGATTAGACTAAAAAGGACTTGTGAATGTGTTGCATTCTTGAATACATGTTGTAAAATATGGTTAAGGTACCACATATGTTTCGGCCTAAAGGATGGAAAGGGGGTGAGTATTGATTTCAAGGAAGAACACTTGTTTTGTGCATATATGACACTTGTTTGGTTTACTATCTACAAACTGTTTGGTATGATGCAAAGGTGACTTTATAATAAGTATGGAATCTGGATTTTCATGTTACAAAAGAGTGTATGTGTTAATCAATAGGCTATTTCATAAGAACAAGGGAAATAGTGGACATTTGATTTAAAGGAATGACCAAACATCAAACAACTGGAACTAGGCAGAATTGAGCAACGTCTTTACTAGCCTAAAAATGGGTATTGTAGACCTTCAATCAAGCTGATTTTTTGTACAAAGTTAGCCCTATGTGTGTAGCAAATATGAGAGTTGGAATTTTGATAAAATAAGATATGGATTATTTTTAATAAAATATTTGGTGGAACTGCTCAAATTGGAAAATCTAGATTTTTGCAGAATGGTATAACGTTTTGAATGACTTTAAAATGGATCTTGGAGATGTTCAATAAGGCGGATTTTCGGTGTGGTGGTAGTCCTGTGTGTATAGAAAGTATGGAAGTTAGAATTTTAGAAAAAGGAATTGTGGAATATTTTTAATAAAATATTTAGTAAAACTGCTCAGACTGAAAAGTCTGGAACTGAGCAGAACTGTACCTCCTTTTGATTGGCTTAAAAAGGGACCTTGTAGATGTTTAATAAAGTTGAGTTTTTGCATGATAATAATCCTTGGCGTGCAGTGAGTACTCAAGCTGGAATTTTGGCAAAACAACTTGTGGATTATTTTTAATGATTTAATTAGTAACACTGCCCAATTGAAATTACTGGAACAGAGCAGAAATTAAGTAACGACTTAATGGACTCAAAAATGAATCTTAGGGACATGTAAATGGGCTAATTTTTGGTACGATGCTATCCTTACATGTTTATGACTTGTGTGAGTTGGAATTTTGGAAAACGAAATTATGGTTTTGCCACAATTGAATTTTTAGTAAAAATGGGTCAGTCCAGTTTCAGCATATGACCCATTTCAGAAACACGATTAAATAAACCCTCTAAGGTCGTTAGATTGATCCGGAAATTTTATCGTAATCACTTAAGACATAAAGGAGTAAGACCATGTAAATTAATCCGGTTGGTCTTAACGTTTTGATGGGTAATTACGAATATAAATTGGATGTACTAAAACTGGAAATTGGGCTGAACAGAGGATTAATTTAAGAAGGCTCAATTTGGAGGATATGGACCTCTATACACGGTTTGGGCTTATAAGGGTTAAGCCTTAGGGTGTTTTTTTTTATAATCCAAATAATGAAGATTTTAAGGTCTCAAAAGCCTAACCGCCTATAAACATAAGGTAGAAAATCTGGAAATTCTTAGTTCCAAAATCATGCTTGTGACAAGTCGTAAGAAATGCTTACGTCATGACTTGCATTGCATATCGTTCCATGTATCATGTATGTCCATATGCCATATGAATCTGATTTTATGAATTTTATGCAAGAAAGTCTTTCAAGTAAAAATGTTTTCCGCCATGCATGAAAAGTTTTTATGGTCCCATGTTTTAAAGAAAATTGCATGATTTCCTTTGCCGACTAAGCATGCGCCTAACCCGACTCCAGACCCGGGGTTAATTGGTCTGTTACATGTTCTAGACCAGCTTAGACCGGGGTAAATTGATCTGATACATGTTCTGGACCCGTTCAGACCCGGGGTTAATTGATCTGATACATGTTCTGGACCCGTTCAGATCCGGGGTTAATTGATCTGATACATGTTCTGGACCCGTTCAGATCCGGGGTTAATTGATCTGATACATGTTCTGGACCCGTTCAGATCCGGGGTTAATTGATCTGATAAATGTTTTAGACCCGCTCAGATCCGGGGTTAATTGATCTGACACTCTGTTTTTATGACATGTTATTTATGGGACCAAAAGGATGTTTTGACACGGCATGGCATCATGCATTGCATTTTTCATAATCCATGAGCACGCTAACATGTTGAATGTTATGTTTAATGATTATTATGATATTATTGGTATAGCCTATCTAGATTTGTGCTTAGGCTAAACTATCAAACAAATTCAGGAATGAAGACCAGGTATGAGTTATTATTTGAAGTATTTGGGTTATTACATTCATGTTATAATGATTTATGTATTTCATGGTAGTTTATTGTATTCTTGTTGGGTGATTTTATCACTCACACATTTATTTTTCCCAGAGCCAGATAATGCTAAGATTGAGTGGATCGAGGATGAGCCGAGGGTACCTTATCCATAGGCAAGGAAATCTGAAGGGAGCAAAGCTTAAGGACTTTTGTGCAGCCAAGACGTTTGTACTATGAACAATGTTTGAACTTTCTGAATTTCGGTTATGTTATTTTGTGGGAATGCTACTTTTGGGAATTTAGTATTTTCGTAATGCATGTTTATTTTGATAAAGTTTTAATTCTGCTTAATTTTTACTACCATGTAAAATGTTAGCATGGGAGTCCATGGCTTATATTATGGATTTTCGCATGTTATGCATGACGCTTTATACTCTCCTTAGTGAGGTACGGCGGGTACACCGTATTCGGACGGGGTCCGGGTGCGGGGCGCTACATGTGGTATCAGAGCCCAGGCTCTAGATTTCGGGCAGAACATAGAATTAAGTTATGATCTTAGCAACCTAAGTTTGATCTTAGACCTAAGTCATGATCTTAGATGAGTGATGACCTTAGACTAGGACCACTTAGACCGGGTCTAGAATGCAACTTAATAATTCATCCTGATTTATGTAAGCTAGGTCTATAACGAAAGACATGCCCTTCCCTTACTTAAAATTTTCAAATTATGGTCCTTAGTCAAAATGAACTAGTTTTATTCCGATATTCTAAATAAATATTAAACCCCATAGTGCAGATGGTGAGACCACGTGGCAGACCTCCGAGAGCACAACCAGCTGCTCAGGAGCCCATCCCTCCACCACCAGCTCAGGTCTCGCTGCCACCCCAGCCGGACCAGTATCCTCCTGGGCAGAATAATCCACCACCAGCACCGTAGGCACCTGTTCCTCTGGTTATCCCCGACATGAATACTTTTCAGGCCTTCTGCCAGGTTGTCACGCAGATAGGGCAAGGCCTAATTCATCAGAATGCTCCCCCTCATCCACACCAGCCGGTAAGAGATGCCCAGTATTACTTCGAGAAGGTCAAGAGGGCCAATGTGCCACCTTTTGAGGGAAAACCAGACCCAGATACCGCAAAAAAGTGATTAGATGAAGTTGAAAACTGCTTTGAGTTAATTCAAGCCCCAGAAGAGATGAAAGCTCAAGCCATCAAACCTTTCTTGATCAGTGAAGCAAATCAATGGTGGAAGACGAATCTGCAACCTTTGCCCAGACCGATTGCATGGGAAAGATTTTTGCAAGAATTTCACAATTTTTGTATCCCTCCATCGGTCAAGCTGCAAAAGAGGCATGAGTTTGAATCTCTGAAGCAAGAGCCAGGCATGACAGTAGCTGAGTACGCAAATAAGTTCATTGCACTAGGAAGGTTTCAGCCTGTCACCATGAATGACGAAGAAACAAAAATGCTGAAATTTGAAAGAGGTCTGAATCCAAGAATCAGGACGTGGTTAGTGAATGCAAATCCTACCGATTTTGGAGCACTCTTAGACGCATGCTATCGAATTGAGAGAGACATTATACGACGAGATGATGTGGGACAAAAACGAGAAAGACAAGGGACCGGAAATGAGAGGTACAGGAAGGTTGCTAAAAAGAATTTCAAAGGGTCAGTTCGACAGGGACAATCTCAAGGGCAGAATCATCGCCGCCAGCAATCACAAAATAATCAGCAGAAGAATCAGACTCCATCTCAGCAACCAGCGATACCAGTATGCCATCAGTGCTAGAAGAGGCATATGGGTGAGTGTAGATGGAAGACGGGCAAATGCTTTGGATGCGGCAAGGATGGTCATCTGATTAAAGATTGTCCAGAAAAAGGAGCGCAGCAACAACAGCAGCCCAAGAACCAACGGCCACGAGCTAATGCAAGGGTGCACGCCATAACGGATGCTGATGTTGAGGAGACTGCTAACGTAGTGACTGGTAAGATTTAAAAGTTTTATGTCTTCAATATGTTTTACTTATACATGCCTATTATATTGCTTAGCAAAATGTGCATGGTTCAGGAACTATCTTAGTGTGTAGCATGCCTGCAAATGTGTTGTTCGACAGTGGCGTCAGCCACTCATTTATTTCAAGGAAGTTTGCTAAGAATCTCGACCATAATCCAGTCAAACTAGAATCACCCTAAAGAGTACAAGCAGCTGGTGACCAGGTGCTTGTTTCCCATCACATCTTTAAGAATTATGCGCTCGAGTTTAATGAGCAGCGGTTTGAGCCCAATTTGATCCCCATATCTATGAGTGATTTTGACGTGATACTCGGAATGGATTGTCTCTCAAGGAATCACGCTCACATTGACTGCCGCAGTAGGCAAGTTATAATTAAGAACCCGACCCAAGAGAAAGTGTCATTCCAAGGAGGAGCTAAGTTAAAGAAACCATCCTAGAAAGTTTTTGTTAACGCAGCTCGAGTCAGCCGAGCGTTAAGGAAAGGTCATGAAGGGTTCTTTGTCTATGTCCTGAGTGCTGAGCAAGCAAGCCCTACCCTTTCACAAGTTCCAATTGTCAACGAATACCCTGATGTGTTTCCTGATGATTTACCTGGACTACCTCCTGATCGCGAGATTGCTTTCGAAATAAACCTTATTCCAGGATCTGAACCCATATCAAAAGCCCCTTATAGAATGGCACCTGCAGAACTGAAGGAGCTAAAGGAGCAGCTACACGAACTGCTAGAAAAGAAACTTATTCGCCCTAGTGTTTCACCATGGGGTGCTCCGGTGCTATTCGTAAAGAAGAAAGATAGAAGTATGTGTTTATGCATCGACTACCGGGAGCTCAACAAAATCACCATAAAGAACAAGTACCCATTGCCCCAGATTGATGACTTATTCGATCAGCTCAGGGTATGTAACTAATAAGCTTTAGTTTGATTAAGATTTAAATCTTTTCAAACCCTATCTAAAGTATCTTAATGCAGGGATCCCGAATCTTTAGTAAAATTGACCTGCGATCCGGATACTTTCAACTGAAGATTATGTTAGGTCCGAAATACACTCTAGAGGGGGGTGAATATAGTGTTTGGCTCTTTTGCGGAATTTTTCTCGTTTTGGCTCAACTCAAAAGATATTCAAAATTAGAGCAAGAATGGGAGATGAGAAGTAATGAATGAGTACATCGGATATAGAGTGGTTCGAATCGTAAATGATTCTACTCCACTACCACTTTGTTTCCAAAGTGGATTTTCAACAACTACTCTTCTTATTAAAGACAATAAGAACAACAACAATACTTACACTAACACCTTAGTGTAAGCAACAACAACAACAACTTCTTGCACAAAACACACTTGTGCAACTACAGCTCTGAGCAAGAACAACTTCTTGCTACCTCACAACTTCAACAAAAGTTCCCTCAAGAACTTCTCGCAGTGGGTTGAAGAAATATAGTAAGGTTCACACTTTCTCACTAGCATAAGAACAAGCAAGAGATCAAATGTTTATGGTTCCTCTTGTGCTTGACTCTCTTTCTCTCAATATACAACAATGAAGAGCAAAGAAAAGCTAAAAACAAGCTTTAAGCAAATTTACAAGTATGAGAGAACTATACAACAATGAAAGATGAAGCTAGATGATGTTGAAAGTGTGTGATTGCCTCATCCAAGCCTCTTCTATTTACAGATGAAGTTCACCACGTTTTTGAGGCTCTCCACCAAGTCTTCATCTTCAAAAATGTCAAGAAAATGTCCAAATAGTCTTTAGCCACCTTATGGAGCGATTTGATCTTGAATAGCCACCCTAGAGAATCTTGGACATGTATACAATAGTCAAGGAAGCATGTAATATGTTTGGTTAAAGTCCACAAGAAATTTGAGCAAGATTGGAAAGAGAAAACACCATAAATCTCCCTTGGATTTTGTTCCAACGTTCAGAAAATTTGAATTCTAGGGGACATCGATCGATCGAAGTGCCTGGGAGAGAGATCAATGTCCTCCAGAAACATTTCAGTTTTTTTTGTCCTACTGACATCGATCGATCGATGTCAGAGGCTGAAGTGACATCGATCGATCGATGTCCTCAGCTAGAGAGATCGATGTTGGACAGAATGCTTACTATCTAACATCGATCGATCGAAGTCTCACTGAAGAGAGACTGAAGTGACATCGATCGATCGATGTCCCTGGGTTGAGAGATCGATGTTGGACAGTAACCTCTCTGGCTGACATCGATCGATCGATGTCCTTAGCCTGAGAGATCGATGTTGGACAGTGAGTTCCAATCTCAACCATTTTTGACATAGTGTAATTTTCTCATCTTGCATGAAGTTTCGAACATTAATTTAACTTATTTAAAACATCTTTTCATCATCAAAACAATTTATAACTTAACAGATTAAGGCGGAAGATGTCCCTAAGACTGCTTTCAGAACCCGTTATGGACACTATGAATTCTTAGTCATGCCCTTTGGGTTGACCAATGCCCCTGCCGCCTTTATGGACCTCATGAATCAAATCTTTCAAGACCAATTGGACAAGTTCGTAGTGGTCTTCATAGACGACATCTTGATTTATTCACCCGACGAAGAGACTCACGCAGGCCATCTGAGGACAGTCTTGAATATTCTAAGAGAAAGACAGTTGTATGCCAAGTTTAGCAAATGCGAATTTTGGCTGCAAAGTGTATCCTTTCTAGGCCATGTTGTTTCGGAAGATGGGATTTCAGTAGATCCCAAGAAAATTGAAGCTATCACGGAATGGCCCAAACCAATAAATGTTACAGAAGTAAGAAGTTTCCTTGGACTAGCCGGGTATTGCTGAAATTTTGTTGAAGGATTCTCAAGGATAGCTGTTCCCCTCACCAGATTGACCCAAAAGAAGACTAAGTTTGAGTGGAGCGCCGACTGTGAAAAGAGTTTCTCGGAGCTAAAAGCAAAATTAACGTCCGCTCCTATACTAGCTCAACCCACCCCTGGTGAGAAGTACGTAGTGTACAGTGATGCTTCGAAGAATGGTCTCGGATGTGTTCTTATGCAGAAAGACAAAGTAATAGCTTATGCATCCCGGTAGTTGAAGCCATTCGAGCAAAACTACCCTGTCCATGATCTTGAGCTTGCCGCAATGGTTTTCGCATTAAAGATATGGAGACATTACTTGTATGGCGAAAAGTGTGAAATCTACACAGGCCACAAAAGCTTGAAGTACCTCTTTACCCAGAAAGAGCTCAATATGCGACAGCGCAGATGGCTGGAGCTGATTAAAGATTATGATCTATCAATTCAATATCACCCTGGGAACGCTAATAAGGTTGCTGATGCATTGAGTCGGAAGGCCAGCCACCCACGGCAACCTCCTCTTCAGCGAGATATGGAAGAATTTTGCTTAGAAGAAGTAGATTTGGTGGATGAAGTTCTTGCCAAGTTAGTGCTTATTCCTTCATTGATTGATAGAATCAAAGAGGCTCAAGGGAATGATGAAGCTTTAAGAAAAATCAAGGAAAGGATGAAAGATAAGCCACGAGAGGATTTTGAAATTCGCAGTGACGGCAGTCTATGGTACCGAGGACGATTATGTGTGCCAGAGAACAAAGAAGTTAAAGATGAAGTTTTGATGGAAGCTCATAACTCCCGCTTATCTATACATCCTGGAGCTAACAAGATGTATCAAGATCTCAAGAAAAACTTTTGGTGGCACGGAATGAAGAATCAAATAGCAGAATTTGTTGATCGATGTTTGATCTGTCAAAGAGTAAAAGCCGAACACCAAAGACCTGCGGGATTATTGAAACCTTTAGAAATGTCGGAATGGAAGTGGGACCACGTCACAATGGATTTCGTGACCGACCTACCCAAGACTAAGTATGGAAATGATGCTATATGGGTCGTTGTGGATCGGTTGACTAAGTCCGCCCACTTTTTAGCTATGACGATTAAGGCATCTATGGAGAAGTTGGCCTCTATGTATATCGACCAGATTGTTTGTTTGCTTGGAGTGCCCATAAGTATTGTGTGCGACCGAGATCCCCGTTTTACCTTGAGATTCTGGACAGCCTTTCAAAAGGCAATGGGCATCGAGATCAGATTAAGTTCCGCATTTCATCCTCAAACAGATGGCCAATCAGAAAGAAAAATTCAAACCCTTGAAGATATGCTTCGCGTATGTATTCTTGACTTTGGAGGAGGCTGGGATAAAAGCCTTAAGCTTGTTGAGTTTTCGTATAACAACAGTTTCCATCAATCTATCGGGATGGCACCTTACGAAGCCTTGTATGGACGAAAATGTCGGTCACCGCTTTATTAGGACGAGATTGGAGATAAGATGTACACGGGACCCGACATTGTGGAGCAGACGCGAGAAAAGGTCAAGATGGTTCAACAAAAACTGAAAGCGGCGCAAGATAGGACTAAGATATGGGCTGATGAAAGAAGAAGACCCTTAGAGTTTCAAGAAGGAGAGAAAGTTTTCCTAAAGGTCTCTCCGACCAAAGGAGTCAAAAGGTTTGGCATCAAAGGCAAGTTGAGCCCAAGATTTGTTGGACCTTAAGAGGTATTAGAAAGAGTGGGGGAAGTTGCGTATCGTTTGGCGTTGCCACCATCTCTTTCCCAGTTACATGATGTATTTCATGTTTCTCAACTTCGCCGATATGTATATGATCATAGCCACATCCTTGACGATCAACAGTTGAAGGTTGAAGAAGATGTATCTTATGAAGAGGAACCCTTAAGGATAGTTGATCGGAAAGAGAAGGCATTGAGAAAGAGATCCATACCCATAGTGAAGGTACAATGGAAGCATCATTCGGAAGAAGAAGCAACATGGGAAACGGAGGAAGATATGAGGAGTAGATACCCCCACCTGTATGACTAGCTTCTGAAGTTTCGAGGACGAAACTTATGATAAGGGGGGAGGATGTTGTACCCCAACGACCATGTACTTGAAATCGTGACTAAGTGATGTAATGAAAACGATGATTCTTTCAATTACATGTTACTTAAGTCAAAGTAGCACTACTTTACTTAATTACTTTTGATATGGATACTAAATAATTAAGTGAGGAGATGTCACAAGGTATTATAATACCTTGTGAATTTCGGCCAAGAGGCCTTGACCAACCATAGAACAATCTTGTTCATAAGAAAGCAAGCCTAATTGATCTTCACAAAGCAAGATTAAAATCATATTAGATAAAATAAATAATAGTATAAATTATATAAATGTGGGATAGGATAAATGTGAAATGACCAAAACACCCCCAAGAGCCCCAAAAATTTCGGCCAAGGCTTAGGAGAATCTAGAATTCTCCACACTCTTCTAAATAATTCATAATTAACAAATTACATAATAATTTAAAAAATAAAATAGGCAACTTGCATGCCAAAGAAATGTTAAAATAAGAAAAGGTGAGCTAGGGTGTAAGAAAAAGTAAGGCCTAGACCCTCTTTCTCCCCCTCCCATGCACCGCTGGATTGCCCCCTTCCCTTGCCCCTCTAGATTTTTTTAAATTGCAAGACCAACCTCAATTCATTCTATCTTGAATATTCCCTCAAGAAAACCAAGCCAACACTTAAGAAAATTTCCATCTTCCTTCCATCACCAACTTTCTACCAACACCTCAAAGGTAGGAGGTTCAACTCCATCTTCTTCTTCAAGATCAAGGAGCCTCTAGGTAAGTCTCATTTCAAAGTTCCTAAGTAGATATTCATACATAATAGTGAAGCTCACAAGGATGTTTTTATTCACCCCAACCGTGGCCTCCATGTTCAAATAGGTGAAAGTCTTCAACTCTCTTAGGTGGTGCTATCTTGCTACACTTGAAGCTCCATTCCAAGCTCACTTTGGTAAGAATGTCTAACCTTAAAATTAATTCTATTTTCACTCTTGAATGAAGACTAACCTTCTCCCTCCCTCATCTTCAAAACCGTATGCCCAAGGGTGAAGGAAGAGGAGGATTCCAACTCAACTCACTCAATAACCAAGCTAAGATAAGAGCTTGAAGAGGCAATTATACACTAATCTCTCATGACTTACTTAAAGAACTAGTGACTTGAATGATTAAAAGTTCCAAAGATGTGATCTTTAGTTGAATATCTTAAGTTAAGATTATATCTTAGTGATTCCTTAAGAATAATGCCTTGCATGTGATTTATTCTTTCAAAGATGGAGCCTTTTCTTACATGCAATATAGTAAGAGGCTGATTTAAGATGAAATAAGATTTACCTAAGTGAGCCTAGGCAAGATTAAGCCTCGGTTGTAACTTGAAAGGTCCTAGGAAAAACATGCATGTGATGGATAAGAGTTTTTATGAAGTTGTTGCAAGATTAGACTAAAAAGGACTCGTGAATGTGTTGAATGCTTGAATACATGTTGTAAAATGTGGTTAAGGTACCACATATGTTTCGGCATAAAGGATGGAAAGGGGGGTGAGTATTGATTTCAAGAAAGAATACTTGTTTGTGTATATATGACACTTGTTTGGTTTACTATCTACAAACTGTTTGGTATGATGCAAAGGTGACTTTATAATAAGTATGGAATCTGGATTTTCATGTTACAAAGGAGTGTATGTGTTAGTCAATAGGCTATTTCATAAGAACAAGGGAAATAGTGGACATTTGATTTAAAGGAATGACCAAACATCAAACCACTGGAACTGGGCAGAATTGAGCAACGTATTTACTAGCCTAAAAATGGGTCTTGTAGACCTACAATCAAGCTGATTTTTGGTACAAAGTTATCCCTATATGTGTAGCAAATATGAGAGTTGGAATTTCGATAAAATAAGTTACGGATTATTTTTAATAAAATATTTGGTGGAACTGCTCAGATTAGAAATTCTGGATTTTGGCAGAATGGTGTAACGTGTATTGAATGACCTTAAAATGGATCTTGGAGATGTTCAATGAGGCTGATTTTCGGTGTAGTGGTAGTCCTGTGTGTATAGAAAGTATGGAAGTTGGAATTTTGGAAAAAAGAATTGTGGAATATTTTTAATAAAATATTTAGTAAAACTGCTCAGACTGAAAAGTCTGGAACTGAGCAGAACTGTATCTCCTTTTGATTGGCTTAAAAAGGGAACTTGTAGATGTTCAATTAAGTTATTTTTGGCATGATAACAATCCTAGGCGTGCAGTGAGTACTCAAGCTAGAATTTTTGGCAAAACAAGTTGTGGATTATTTTTAATGATTTAGTTAGTAACACTGCCCAATTGAAATTACTGGAACAGAGCAGAAAATAAGTAACGAGTTAATGGACTCAAAAATGAATCTTAGGGACATGTAAATGGGCTAATTTCGGTATGATGCTAGCCTTACATGTTTATGACTTGCGTGAGTTGGAATTTTGGAAAACAAATTATGGTTTTGCCACAATTGAATTTTTAGTAAAAATGGGTCAGTCCAGTTTCAGCATATGACCCATTTCAGAAAAACGATTAAATGAACCCTCTAAGGTCGTTAGATTGATCCAGAAATTTTATCGTAATCACTTAAGACATAAAGGAGTAAGACCATGTAAATTAATCCGGTTGGTCTTAACGTTTTGATGGGTAATTACGAATATAAAGTGGATGTACTAAAATTGGAAATTGGGCTGAACAGATGATTAATTTAAGAAGGCTCAATTTGGAGGATATAGACCTCTATACACGGTTTGGGCTTATAAGGGTTAAGCCTTCGGGTGTTTTTTTTATAATCCAAATAATGAAGATTTTAAGGTCTCAAAAGCCTAACCGCCTATAAACATAAGGTAGAAAATCTGGAAATTCTTAGTTCCAAAATCATGCTTGTGACAAGTTATAAGAAATGCTTACGTCATGACTTGCATTGCATATCGTTCCATGTATCATGCTTGTCCATACGCCATATGAATCTGATTTTATGAATTTTATGCAAGCAAGTCTTTCAAGTAAAAATGTTTTCCGCCATGCATGAAAAGTTTTTATGGTCCCATGTTTTAAAGAAAGTTTCATGATTTCCTTTGCCGGCTAAGCATGCGCCTAACCCGACTCCAGACCCGGGGTTAATTGGTCTGTTACATGTTCTGGACCAGTTCAGATCCAGGGATACATGTTCTGGACCCGTTCAGATCCGGGGTTAATTGATCTGATACATGTTCTGGACCCGTTCAGATCCGGAGTTAATTGATCTGATACATGTTCTTGACCCGTTCAGATCCGGGGTTAATTGATCTGATACATGTTCTGGACCCGTTCAGATCCAAGGTTAATTGATCTGATACATGTTCTGGACCCGTTCAGATCCGGAGTTAATTGATCTGATACATGTTCTGGACCCGTTTTGATCCGGGGTTAATTGATCTGATACATGTTCTAGACCCGCTCAGATCTGGGGTTAATTGATCTGACACTCTGTTTTTATGACATGTTATTTATGGGACCAAAAGGATGTTTTGACACGGCATGACATCATGCATTGCATTTTGCATAATCCATGAGCACGCTAACATGTTGAATGTTATGTTTAATGATTATTATGATATTGTTGGTATAGCCTATCTAGATTTTTGCTTAGGCTAAACTATCAAACAAATTCAGGAATGAAGACCAGGTATGAGTTATTATTTGAAGTATTTGGGTTATTACATTCATGTTATAATTCTTTATGTATTTCATGGTAGTTTATTGTATTCTTGCTGGGTGATTTTTATCACTCATACATTTATTTTTTCTTATAGAGCCGGGAGTCTCACTGGAAGCAGACTCTCTATCCCTTGGGATATAGGTATTGTCTGCCTACCAATTACCCTCCCCAGACCCTAGCGATAGCGTTTGCTGTCGTTGGGATATACTGGAATGATGATGATGATGATACATTTATTTTTCCCAGAGCCAGATAACACTAAGATTGAGTTGATCGAGGATGAGCCAAGGGTACCTTATCCATAGGCAAGGAAATCTGAAGGGAGCAAAGCTTAAGGACTTTTGTGCAGCCAAGACGTTTGTACTATGAACAATGTTTGAACTTTCTGAATTTCGGTTATGTAATTTTGTGGGAATGCTACTTTTGGGAATTTAGTATTTTCGTAATGCATGTTTATTTTGAAAAAAGTTTTAATTCTGCCTAATTTTTACTACCATGTAAAATGTTAGCATGGGAGTCCATGGCTTATATTATGGATTTTCACATGTTATGCATGACGCTTTGTACTCTCCTTAGGGAGGTACGGCGGGTGCACCGTATTCGGACGGGTCCGGGTGCAGGGCGCTACATATAGGGTGTATACTAAAAGATGATATTTGAAAGGGTTTGAATAGTGGTTGTTTAAATTTTTGATTAGGTGATTCTTCACTCATAGATTTTATTGGTTGTGTTTGGTAATATTTTTCTAACTTATCTAATTGTTTTCCTATTGTATGTAGATGTGTATTTGTATAATTATTTTGTTGGATAATATGTTTGGTATTTGTAAGAGAATCTTCTGTCATATTTTTTTAAGGAATAGCCTCTATTGGATTCCCTGATACATCTAATTTTATACATGCTAAAGGTGGGTGATTTGACACTATCTTTTTTGGTGACGTGATGGTTATCCACTCTTTTGGATTTTCAATTATTGGGTTTAAAGTTTTAAAAGGAAATATTATATTATTTTGTGAAGCATATATTTCAAATCAATCAAAGAAATATATATTTATTTTGTGAATATGCATAAATTCATAATATTTGTTTTGTATCTGTTTCCTAACATTGCAATAGTGTTTAAAAAACCATTCTCTTTTATTAGTATTTTCTTGGATGTAAAAATCTTTGTGTAAAATAGTTTTATTTACTTCAAATTCTTTTTCTATGACATTTAATTCATTTGCAATATTATCTGTTATTGCAGATTGTGTTGGACTATTAGGTTCACTAAAATCTGCTTTAGTGTAAATATTATTTGATGTACTAGGTGCATTAAAATCGTATTTAGAAAAGTACTCTGTTTTAGAATTAACAGGTTTAGGAATTTCCGTAGAATAATCAGCTTTTCTAAATGAAGAGTTAGCATATTCAACATCTGATGTTGAAAATCTTTGTTTTTGATAAGGAACATCTATTACAGATGGTATCTGTGAAAATCTTCCTAAATTTATTGTGCTAGAAATAGATGCGCTATCTTTTTCTCTAGTGGAAAAACTTCTAGCAAAGCTTAATTTAACTGATCCATCAGATAATTGTCTTATTCTATTGATTTTAGTATTTGGTTCATGTTTTTGATTTGTAGCTTTTAATGCTCCTTCTAAGACCCATTCTTCTGGAAGATTTACATCATTCCATTTTATAGATCTTGAAATTACAGCATTAGATCTGGTCAGATCTGTATGTAGAATCATTGTTTCTCCTCTTTTTAAAGAGTGTTTTGGTTTTGGACCAATAAACATGGAACTCATTACCTTGTAATGAATCCGATATATTAAAGTCAATGGAATTGATCCTGGCAACATATCATATCCATGTGTTTTTATTTGAAGTACCAAAGTTTTCAATATTTGTGTATCTTTTAAAGAACATGAAAAATTAGGATAACAATCAAAAGAGATTGGTCCTGTACATAGACTGGACTCGACAGAACTAAGAAATGATTCAAAGTTGTTATGTCGTATATCTCTTATGACTACTAATATTGATGTATCTAAACCTTCTCTTGTTAAAGGTTTGATACCCACTTGTATTAGACCAACATGTACATATTGATATCCTTTCTTTTTATGTTTTTCAAGTGATTTATAAGATAGAAGTTGCATTGTTTCAAACGGTTTAGAGAGTGGAATATCTCTCTCTTCCGTTTTAATTATGTAATCTGATTTTAACATATTAAATATTGAAGACTCATATATTTCATTCTTCTTAATCTTTGAAATGACCCAGTTATTTACTGTTTTGTCAAAATTCTCTATTATTATTTCCTCAGTGTTGACAATTTTATTCTTATTTGCACATGTTACGGAGCTACATGAAGCAGATCCTTCGAACATATCCTCTATTTTTATATATGCTTTCTTTTATATTTGTTTAGATCTTTGGCTACAAACACTTTGACGCATACAGGATTTATTGCTCTTTTGTTGAGACTTATAACCCAGCGTGTACAAAGCAAACACTCACCATATATATATATATATATATATATATATATATATATATATATATATATATATATATATTCCTTTTATAAATATAGTCTCTTAGTGTCGGTAGTATTTATTCCTTTTATAAATCAATATATATATATATACACATATACATACATACATATATATACACACACACACACACACAAACACACACCACACCACAAACAGGAATAAAGACTACCGACACTAAAAGAGAATATTTAATTCTTTTTATTTTTGAGTTCTTTAATATTCTGTTCTTTATTTTATTTATTGCTGCTTTTATGTTATATATTGTTTATATAATTGGGTCGGTATATACCGCCTAATATTGTTATTATAATATATATATTATATATGGCTATTATAATATATATATATATATATATATATATATATATATATATATATATATATATATTATGGCTGGAATTAGTTCCGCCTAACCTTATTCCTCTTTTCCTTTTTATATTCACTGTTCTTTATTTATCTTCTTGGAGAGTTTTATCATCCCCTTTCATTTTTGTTAATTTAATTTTGTTTTACTTTCCTTTTATTTAATTTTCAGTATATACTCTCTTGTTTTGATAAATTGTTTATTATTATTCTCTTTTAGTGTCGGTGGTCTTTATATATAGTCTTTCAATTTTTTTAAAAGGCACTATAAACATATATTCCAACTTACTACCGATATGTTATATATTTTTCGAACGTACATCAATGTCACACCACTATACTTACCTCATATTTATGAGTATATTCAGGTCTTATATCATATGATATAAGTCGTGTTGATGACAAAATTATTACGACACGTTACAAGGTTCTAAACCAAAAATTGTCGTATCTGGTGACTACTGAAACTTTGCTAACATGTCACGTACTTGCCATATATAGATGGCCAGCCCCTACACTTCAACAATGGCCGCAAATTTCGTGGCTTAAATGGTATATTCATCCATAAAATCATTCCATGATGGCACACACAAATCACCCCCAATTATGTCCAAATTATGGAGATTTAAAATTCAAAATTTTTGTCACATGGGACGCCACTTTTAATCAGCCTTTAGAGCTGAATATTCAAGTTATTCTATGTATATTATGTGTGATATAATATATATAACATGTGCAAAAAGTTTGAATTTACTCAGAGAAATATCGCGTAATCGACAAAAGTCGAAAATTCGATTTTCTACGAACACGACACATGGAACGTTTTTGGCATGACATGTAACATGTGTATTGACACTTTTTACATATTCAATACATACTAAAGTGTTCTAGAATATTTAAATTAGGGCTGATTAGAATATACCATATGTGTATAATTATTGTGCACTATTTTACAAAGTTTACAATAAATTCAGCACATGTTCAAGCTTAATCACATGCCTAGAGCTGCTTGGTGGAGCTTATGTGGAGCTTATTTGGCATCTTGATTGGTGACGAATGGACTACACAAGGTTAGTGACTTAATGGAGGAGCTACACAAGGTAATATTTCAAAATATGTTACCAATGTAGCACATGCTGAAAATTCAGCATGTGTGATTTAATATGGCCGAAATTTTGCTCCTTAATGGTGATAAATTTGCCTCTTCATTTTCAAGGGATTGATATAATATTAATATGGTAATAGTTTGAAGATCTTGAGATTTAGCACATGCTGAAAATTTCAGCATGTGAGACAAAGGGAGTGGCCAATTTTTTGGTCTTGATTGAGACCAATTTATTTTGCAAATTATGTGGGATTGATCATGTGATATTTGGAAAGGATTTTAACACTAATTTGGCACATGTTTTAAGTGTAATTCTCAGATTTGTACAGTCATCAAGTGATGACAAATCTCATCCAATCAAGGAGTGCCAAGTAAGCAAGGCCAAGACAATCATCCAATCAAGTGTTGCCAAGTAAGCAAGTTGATGTCATAATTTTACAAGGCATTCTTCCAAGGACTTAAAAGATAATTTCCAAGGAGAAGAAGAGCCCTACAGTGGGCGGCCAACCTAAGATAAAAGGAAGAGAAGAGCAAACAAAAATGAAAGACAAGTCTTACAAGTTCAAAAGTGCAAAAAGTCTCTCCACTTTCTTCTTCCACATTTCTTTCTTCTCTTTCTCTCTCAATTCTATTGTATCTATATTCAAACATATTGTATAGGCTTCATTCATACCGCCATACACGCCCTATTGTTGTAAAAGGTTGATCAAGGTGTGATCAAACCTTCATCCGCTCGGTGGTGGTGTTCGTGATCATTGTGATTACTTGTTTCGATTGTAAAGGGTTAGAGTTGGTGTGTAACTCCATCAAACCTGTGTGGTAAGGTGCTATTTTGTTTAGTGATGACCTAGGAAGGTGTCCTCGAAGACTGGAGTAGGTTGATTTAATCGAACCAGTATAAAATTCCTTGTGTTCTTTACTTTTCTGCACAATACTTTCAGTTTCTTGCACTTTGCATCTATTTCATCGCAATCTTAAAAATAGTAAACAAATTTCAAAAATTGTAAAACTTTTCAGAAACATAGAAAAATATTCTAAGTTTCATTTGGCGCAATTTTCAACCCTTTTGGACAAGTATAAGTCATTCAAACGTTAATAGTTCTGAGACTAGTGCAATCTGATTTTCAGACTTGCAAAGGTTGAGAACTTGAACGTATTTGACATACTTCCCAAAGAAATTTTTCAAAAATGTTTCAACCCAATTAAATACCTATAGTAAGGGGGTTTTCATTAAAGTTTCAGATCATTTGGAGCCACGGTTTAATCAGAATAAAATTTTTAAATTAGAATACCGTTTCTGGCAGATTTACGCAATCTGACCACAAACGATTTTTCAAAGGATTAAAGGTTGAATTTTGATCTTAAATTTTTAGGAGATACTCAAAACATCTGAGGATACAATCTCTCAAAATTTCAGAATTTTTAAAGATCTGTAACCTAGCTTTTCAAACGTTGCAAAATAGGTCCTGAAAACAGAAACTGTTTTCAGAAGTTGGGTTTTTGGTTCAAAACATTTTAAAAACCAAATTTTCCGCACCCACTATTCAACCCTCCCCCTTCTAGTGGTGCCTTTCAGGTCCTATAAGTTGTATCAGAGCGCAGGCACACCCACAACAAGAAGATCCAATGATCTAAGTGAGATGGCAACCACTAGCTTCAAAACCGAGTAAGAAGGTATGTCTAGTCAAAGGCCTCCTCTTTTTGATGGTGAGTCCTTTATTCAATGCAAAGTAAGAATGAAACTTTTTCTTATGTCTATTGATATTGATCTATGGTCTATTATAGAAGACGGTCCATTTGTTCCTTCAAAATTATCCACTGTAGATGGTGTCACACTAGAGGTTGTAAAACCAAAACAAGAATATACTAGTGATGAAAAAAGAGACTAAGCATGAATGCTAGAGCCATGCAATTACTCTTAAACGGGCTAAGTAAAAGCGAATCTAGTTATGTGTCTAATTGCTCTAGTGCTCAAGAAATGTGGATAATTCTTGAAATGAAACATGAAGGGACTAGCCAAGTAAAGGAGTCCAAGATTAATATGCTTATGTCCACACTTGAGTCTTTTAAACTATTGCCAAATGAGTCTATTGTTGGTATGGATCTACGATTGACTAACATATATAATTCTCTTGAGTCTCTTAGCAAAGCTTTCTCTACACAGGATGTAGCGCCCCGCACCGGCCTGCCCGGCATACGGTGCGCCTGCTGTACTTCACTACAGAGAGTACCAGGCGTCAATCCACATCATATCGTAGTCCATAACGAATTATATGGACTTTCCTGATTACACGTCAACAAGTAAGCAAAATTAAGACAGAATAAAAACTTTTAAATAAAAGCATGCCGAATATTCATCCCAACGTTTACAACCATGTCCACAAAACATAAAGAGAAATCTGAATTTAAAGTTCCATCATAAATCCATCAAACATAATCATCATAACAAAGTCCTTAAGCTGTCCTTCTCTTGCATGTCTATGGATAGGGGACCCTAGGCTCGTCATCGATCCATTCTACCCAATTTCCTGCAGGCTCTTGGAGGAAAAATAAGAGGGTGAGTGACAAAGTCACCAGCAAGTATACCATAAACAATCATGAATTAGATGAAAAGTATACACAAGAACCGAACCCCCAAAAAGTTTGGATTCACAACATACCTGACTTTCAATCCATCACCCGTAAGCAACTAAGATCATAACTTATGAGACAAGAAATCACATTAAGATCACAACTTAGGAGATATTAAATCATAACATCATAGCCTAAGTGATAGTACATCAGTCATTTGACTAGCCATGAAATGCAGCATGTATGAGTATGCACATGTGATGCATCATGATAAAAGATGAGGATAAGTTCTTTCATTCTTTCTTTCAAAAACATCATCGTCAATAAAACGAGAGAAGTGAGTATTCAGATCTATTATATCCGGATCTGAGACGGTCATACCATTCCCTTCAGATCTATTATGTCCGGATCTGAAAACGGTCATACTATCAATCATCATCATCAGGTCTATTCTCTCTGGACCTGTACGGTCATAAATCATCATTATCAGGTCTATTCTATCCAGGCCTGAACGGTCATAATCATCATAATCAGGTCTATTCTCTCCGGGCCTGTACAGTCATAATCATCATCATATCAAAATTAACCCCAGATCTGGAGCGGGTTATGCTGGCCAGAAATAAATGGTACCAATAGGAGTCGTTCTTTTCAAAAATGAAATCTTTTCTTTAAAAGAGAGTTCCGGAATTTCTTTGACATAAAATCAGTTTCATAACTCATGTAAATGAGGATGATGCAATGCATGACATACAATATGCAAATCATGACTAAATGCATCACATAATACATATATGGCCTTGTTCTTTAAGCTGGAAAAATTTTCCAGAATTTATTTTCTGTTCATGCGGCCTCAAACATCACAATTCAGGCCTATTTTCATAATCTCATGCCATACATATGCATAACGGAGTCTTATCTACATGTCATAAAAATTTTGTAACGTTTCGAAGTAGATAAAACCCTCAAATCATTATGTCACTGAAAAGAGTACTGCTGAATCTAGCAGGCAGTTCCCACTTTTTACCTTAATTTCAAGGCCATAAAATCTTATTTAATTTGGGCCGACACCTGGAAAACATAGTAAACACACCAAGAAATAATATTCATAGGCCCAACAGCACATACAAGTCCAAATCTGCAAGACTAAGATCTCCCCATTCGTGCCATAATTCTGTCCTGTTTTCCAGTTTTGTAACACAACTTTAATTCGGTTGTTAGTCCTCAAAACAATGGTTCCAAGCTGATTTATTTACATGCACATGTTCCTATATGATTTAATTGATTACCATAAAAATTCCAGAGCAATCCATTAGGTTTAGAGGGGTCATTTGAGTATTTTCCCAAAACTGGTCGCGTGCAGATTCTGGAGTGACCAGTTGTCACTAAAAATTTTATTGCGGATAAACCACAAGTCCTTTTACCAAAATTCCAACTCACATATTTAATAAACATAAAATTCTAGCATCCTACCAAAAATCAGCTTATTTGCACGTTCCTAAGGTCCATTTTCTGGTCACATAACACACCACTTAAATCTGTCCAATTCTAGTAGTTTTTCCTTTTGTCACTTTTCTTGTCAAGTGTTTACCAACTAAACTTATTCCTCTAAAATGACTTACTAGCCACCAAATACACCCTTTAGCATAGACATTCCAGGTTCCATAACATTCAATAAGCTACATATGAACCACCCCAAAACAGTTTTGAAACTTACACATAGCACACGTCATTCTTGCACATTTTGAACTTAATCTAGTCTTTCTTTAGCATAACTAATTCAAGTATCACATAATCTCCATAGACAGCCCATTTCTTACACATGGAAGAACTCATAATTCGTTTTAAAGTGAGCACAATACACCCATGTAGTTAATCATTCAAACATACAATTTTCATACATCTTTTGTCTCACAAGATATGTTCTTCACAAGAATCCATGTTCATTCCTACTACCCCCTTCTAGCCGTCCCCTTCGATGGTGAGAAAGATGAATTTCACACATGCAAGTCACTTTCCTTAAGGAACAACTAAGTTCTCATGCTTTAAACTTAGTATCTTCAACTAAGATTCGTATCTTAAAAATGGCTAGTCATTCAAGCATACACTTCACAAATAAGTCAAGATTATCTAGAGTATACTTGCCTCTTTAAGCTAGAAATGCTTGCCTCTTTAAGCTAGAAACCTTCCTTTAGCTTGAACCTTGGATGAAATGGATTGAAGTTTTCCTCCACTACTCCATACATCATACGGTTTTGAGGGAGAAAAAGGAAGGACATTAGTTATCCATTTAAATGAAGAATAGAACTAGATTGAGGCTAGATTAGCTTACCAAATGAGACTTGAATGGAGTTTGAAATGGATTCAAACCACCAAGAAGTTAGCACCACTTAGGAAGTTGAAGAATCTCCACCTAGTGATCATGGAGTGTCACGGTTTTAGCAAGGAGAAAGGGGTGTTAATGTGAGCTTCATCCTTTGAAATATGGAATTCATTTAGGAAGTTTAGCATGCAACTTACCTAGATGAATCTTGAAGCTTGAAGATGGAGATGATCTTGAATCTCCTAGCTCACTCCTAGCCGTGTGAGTTGAAGGATGGAGAGATTGTCTTAGTTATTTGCTTGGGCAACTCTTGAGAATATTGAAGGTTGGAGATGGATGAGAGGCTTCTAATTGATAAAAAGAAGACTCCATGGTAGAAAAAAGAGGGGAGGCCGGCGCATGGGTAGAAAGAGAGGAGACAAGGGATGCATGAAAAGTAGATAGCGTCTTGGGTCTTGCATTTGCCCACCTTTTGGTCCCCATGCTTGCATTTATTTATTATTTTATTGTAAGCTAAATAAACATTTAGAAATGTTAGAAATTAGGGAGGGTTCTAGAAACCCTTCATGCTGGCCGAAATTTCTTGGAGGGTTGGGGAGAGTATTTTGTTATTTCACACATCTCATAACACATGCTTATATAATTATACCCTTACTTATAATATTTAATTTGTTGTTTAGACTTTTAGGCTTGCTTTTAAGAAGACCATTAAGGCTAGTCTTCTCATAAAAGGAAGAATATTCTAAAGTTCTTTAAGGGCCTTGTGGCTGAAATTCTTAAGGGTTGGGAGGGAGAAATGGTCATTTCACTTGCTTCATCATACATACTTGTATAATTATATCAATTGTTATAATATTTACTTTAAGAAAATTTAATTAAAGAATAAATAATAAAACTTAATAAAAATGTGCTTGAAGGATCCAACCTTTCATTAATCCACCTTGTACGGGTCTCAAGTACAATATGATTTTTCGTTGGGTACAACACAGGAAAAGGTCCAAAAGGTACTACGAACCCTTCCATCTGAATGGGACCCTAAAGTGACAGCAATAGAGGAAAGTAAAGAAACCAAATCAATAAAAATGGAGGAACTAATTGGATCGCTAAAGGTATATGAAAACAAGCTTACTTTAGGGAAATCGGAATCAACGTCAAACAAGGTAAGACTATTGCTTTTAAATCAAATGAATATGTCTCTACTTCTTCCGATCACGTAGATGATAGTGATTCTGAATTAGACAATGATGGCTTAATACTATTGGCTAAAGGTTTAAGAAAATTTATGAGAAAGTCATTTAAAAACAACCTAAGTCTACTTCCACTAAAAGAAATTAAAATAAAACAAATGACAAGGACGTGAAATGCTATGAATGTAGAAAACTTGGACATTTCTCTTATGACTGCTCTAACAAGGACAAACAAACACCTTGACAAGGATCAGACCAAAACTAGACTCGTCTCAGAACCTAAACAAAGGAGAAGAGCTCTCAAGGCCTCCATTTGGAGTGACACACCCGACTCTGAGACTGATACAGAAGAGGAGACAACACAAGTATGCTTTGTATCCAAAGCATCAAAAGAGGTATCTTCTGATTCTGACTCTGATTCTGAACCTTCATATGATGATCTTTTTGGTCAATATTTAGAATTGCACAAGTTCACCAAGACTCTTGCAAAAGAAAAGAAACGATTAATTGAAGATAAGAAGTTGTTAGAATCTTCTAACATGAATCTTGTGTCTCAATTAAACGATTCAAAAGAAGAGTCGTCATGCATCATCAAAGAATTAAAGTCAGAGATCTCATCATTAATAACACATAATAATGAAATGAAATCCGACATTTCAAATTTAAAATCAAGGAATACGGATTTAGAGAAAATGATGAAACAATTTGACACGGGAACTAACATGCTAGATTGCATCATTTTGTCACAAAAGCATGATAGTGATAAAACCGGATTAGGATATATTGAGAAAACGAAACATCAATTAAACCAACCAAATTCATTTTGTCTAAGAAAATAGAAACACCTAAGACACACATGGCGCCTAAGAAGACGCCTAGGCCCCCTCTCTCTTCATCTCGTCATGCTTCTTCTTCATATCATACAAGATATAATTATGTGCCGTATAGATATGAGAAGAAACCATTGATATATACACGACATTCATTCCATGCACCTAGATCACGGACCACGCACACTAACACTAGAACATATCACAAACGCACACCATATGATACGCATAAGGGGATTCTCGGCCAAAGGCCTAATGCTTTCTCACCCCATGTCTACTATGTTGCTCCTTCATCTACATTCTTACCATTTGCTAGACCGAGAAGGATCACCCAAATATGGGTACCGAAAGGTACTTTTACAAAGAGGTGAATAACTAACTCGTAAGGACCCAAATTAAAAGGGTACCTAAATCATTTTTGTACGTTGTAGGGAACACATACATCAAAAGACACATCTATCAAGTGGTTCCTTGACAGTGGTTGCTCGAGGCACATGACGGGTGACCCGAGCTTGTTCACAAAGTTGAAGAAGGTTACAAAAGGTGGATCGGTGACCTTTAGAGACAACAATGAAGGAAGAATTATTGGAAAAGGTATAATCGGAAGCCCAAGTATCCTTCAAATCTCCAACATCTTCCTGGTAAGTAATCTATCCTATAATCTTCTTAGCATCTCACAGTTTATTGACAACGGTTTTGATGTGTGTTTTTCTCATCCATACTGCAATATAATAAATAAAAATGGAGAAACAGTATTAAAAGGAAAAAGAGAAGGAAATATTTTTACGCTTTCTATGGATGACATGTTAGACGCTAAGGTTAAGTGCTTTATATCAAATGAACCTAACGTTAATTTGTGGCATAGACGATTATGACACATTGACATTTCTACACTTGAAAAACTTCAACGAAAGAACTTAATCCGAAGATTGCCTAAACTTGATTTAGACAACTTTCAGTTGTGTGAATCTTGTATAAAAGGCAATCAAACACGCGAGTCACTTAAACCTAAAAATGAAATTAGCACGTCTAGAGTTTTAGAATTACTACACATTGATTTGTTTGGCCCTAGTCGTACTAAGAGTCTCGGTGGACGTTATTATGCATGCGTTATTGTTGATGATTTTTCTCGCTATACTTGGACTTTATTTCTTGCAAATAAAGATGATAGTGCCATTGAAATTGCGAAACTAATAAAACAACTTGAAAATGAATATGGTTTGAATGTGAAAAAGATTAGAAGCGATAGAGGCTGTGAATTTAAAAACAAGGACATGATTGCATTTTGCGAAGAAAAAGGAATTAAACACGAGTTTTCGCCACCTGGAACTCTACAATTAAATGGAGTAGTAGAAAGAAAGAATAGGACACTACAAGAAATTGCTAGAACCATGTTGTGTGAAAATAAATTGCCTAGATTTCTGTGGGTGGAAGCCGTAAATTGTGCATGCTATATATTTAATCATTTGACCATTAGAAAGAAAATAAATAAAACTCCCTATGAGATAGTAAATGATCGCATGCCTAAAATTGATTTTCTTTCGTATGTTTGGTTGCAAATGCTTTGTTTTAAATACAAAAGATAATTTAGACAAGTTTGAATCTAAATCAATTGAATGCATTTTTGTTGGATATTCTATGAATTCAAAAGCATATAGATGTTATGATCCTATCACTAGACAAATTTTAGAATCCATTCATGTGAAGTTTAATGAATTTGGTGAGGTTGAAAAAGATAAAGAATATGACGATGATTTTGAACTAAAACCCGTGTTAGATGATGTAGAGGATGATGGCGTGCATGATGAATTGAACACACTAGAAATGCATGATCACTTAGAAATGCATGAGAACGTAGAAAATAATCAACCAAGATGGCATAGGGATCACCCAAACTATCTCATTATAAGCAAAATTACTCATGGTGTTTGACCATATAGAAGAATAAATCCGAATGAAATAAACCAATTTCATGCTATGATATTCGAAATTGAACCTAAAAACGTGTATGATGCTTTGAGTGATTCTTCTTGGATTGATGCTATGCATGATGAACTAAATCAATTCGTAAGAAATGATGTATGGGATTTAGTGCCACAACCACAAGATAAGACTATAATAGGCACAAAGTGGGTGTTTAGAAATAAAATGAATGAAGAAGGTAAAGTTGTTAGAAACAAGGCGAGACTTGTAGCACAAGGATATAATCAAGAAGAAGGAATAGACTATGACGAAACATTTGCACCCGTAGCACGTTTAGAAGCCATACGACTTTTACTTGCTATTGCTTGCATGAAAGGTTTTAAACTTTATCAAATGGACGTGAAAAGTGCATTTTTAAATGGATTTATACAAGAAGAAGTATACGTGAAGCAACCACCCGGTTTTAAAGATTTGAAATACCCCGATCACGTGTACAAATTAAAGAAGACACTATACGGCTTGAAGCAAGCACCTAGGGCTTGGTATGATCGTTTTGCTACTTTTCTTTTAGAAAATGGATTTAAAAGAGGCATCATAGATAGCACCCTATTCTTGAAACAAGATAAATCAGATTTACTAATCATTCAAATTTATGTTGATGACATCATTTTTGGATTGACATCTCATAAACTTGTTGAAGAATTTGAAACTTGCATAAAATCTGAGTTTGAAATGTCTATGGTTGGTGAATTGAATTACTTTTTTGGCTTGCAAATTAAACAAACGAGTAAAGGTATACACATAAGTCAAGTTAAATATGTGAATGACATGATTAAAAAGTTCAATTTTGAGAACCTAAAACCGTCCCCCACCCCTATGAGTGTCACCACTAAACTAGATAAAAACGAACATGGAAAAGACTTTAATAATGCTTTATATAGGTCTATGATTGGTTCTTTGCTTAATCTTACTGCTAGTAGACCTGATATCATGTTTAGTGTATGTATGTGTGCACGTTTTCAAAGCCAGCCTAAAGTATCTCATTATAATGCTGTGAAAAGAATATTTTGATATATTAAGCACACCCGCACTTTAGGAATTTGGTATGATAAAGATTGTGAATTTGACTTGCATGCTTATACCGACGCAGATTATGGTGGATGTAAAATAGATAGAAAAAGCACAAGTGACACTTGTCAATTTATAGAAAATTCACTCATTTCATGGTTCTTGAAAAAGCAAGCAAGTGTAGCTTTATCTACTACCAAAGCTGAATACATGGCACTTAGTCTTTGTTGCACACAACTACTATAGTTAAAACAACAACTTTCTGATTTTCGTATCACGGTAAATCGTATCCCAATCTATTGTGATAGTATGAGTGTCATAAACTTGTCTAAGAACCCCGTACTACACTCTAAGGCAAAGCACATAGAGGTACGATATCACTTTCTTTGTGATCACGTAAATAATGGTGATATTGTTATAGATCATGTATGCACTGAAGCACAAGTAGCCGACATCTTCACTAAGGCACTAAATCAAGCCACGTACGAAAATCTCCGTTCTAAATTAGGCATGATTTTGCTGATTTTATTTGATATTTCTTTCCATCTTTACATGTACTTTGATTTTCTTTCCAAAATAAAGGAGGAGAGAGTGCATGATTTAAGGGGGAGCGAGAGATTGATTGCAAAAATCAAGGAGGAGAAAATTCAAAATTCGAAATTTGAAATTCGAAATTTGAATTTGTGCACGATTGGAGGAGGAGCGATTAAATTTAAATCATGTACTAAGATTATTTTGTAAATCATCAAAAGGGGGAGATTGTTGAGAAAAAGGGTTTGAGTGATTCACAAAAATGCATGATTTAAATAACGTGTGCTAAAGAAATGCATGACACATTCTATGACTTGACACGTTTTTGCAACAAACTTGCATTGTATACTTTATATATAATGTTGCCGTACTAACGAGCTATGAAGCTTTAAAGCTTACGTCAAATGACAAATATTTGTTTTGGGTTTGAACTATTTTCAGGTACCACCATTCATGAACTAAACTAGTTCATTAAGTGAAGTACTTAGTTAAATGAACTAAGTAGTTCATTAAATGGAGAAATATTTGGAGAAGGCACAAAGGCAACAAACATGGAAATGGAAAGTCTCTTTCTACCTCTTAAACCACACGCCTTTTATAAATATATATATATATATATACATACATATATATATATATATTCATTTTTTTAAAAGGCACTAGACACATATATTCCAACGTACTACCCACACGTTATATATTTTACGAACGTACGTCAACGTCACACCACTATACTTACCTCATATTTATGAGTATATTCAGGTCTTATATCGTATGATATAACTCATGGTTATGACAAAATTATTACGACACATTACAAGGTTCTAAACCAAAAATTGTCGTATCGGGTGACTACCGAAACTTCACTAACGTGTAATGTACTTGCCATATATAGATGGCCATCCCCTACACTTCAAAACTGCCCACAAATTTCATGGATTACATGGTATATTCAGCCTTAAATCATTCCATTCTGGCACACACAAATCACCCCCAATTAAGGCCAAATTGTGGAGATTTCAAATTCAACATTTTTGTCACATGGGGCGCCACTTTTAATCAGCCTTTAGAGCCGAATATTCAAGTTATTCTATGTATATTATGTGTGACATAATATATATAACATGTGCAAAAAGTTTGAATTTAATCAGAAAAAAATCGCGTAATCGACAAAAGTCGAAAATTCGGTTTTCTACGAACACGACACATGGATCTTTTTTGGCATGACATGTAACATGTATCTAGAAACTTTTTATATATTCAATACATACTAAAGTGTTCTAGAATATTCAAATTAGGGCTGATTGGAATATACCATATGTGTATAATTATTATGCACTATTTTACAAAGTTTACAAAAATAAATTCAGCACATGTTCAAGCTTAATCACATGCCTAGAGTTGCTTGGTGGAGCCTATGTGGAGCTTAGTTGGCATCTTGATTGGTGAAGAATGGACTACACAAGGTTAGTGACTTAATGGAGGGAGCTACACAAGGTAATATTTCAAAATATGTTACAAATGTAACACATGCTGAAAATTCAGCATGTATGGCCAAAATTTTGCTCCTTAATGGTGATAAGTTTGCCTCTTCATTTTGAAGGGATTGATATAATACTAATATGGTAATAGTTTGAAGATCTTGAGATTTAGCACATGCTGAAAATTTCAGCATGTGAGACAAAGGGAGTGGTCGATTTTTGGTCTTGATTGAGACCAATTTATTTTGCAAATTATGTGGGATTGATCATGTGATATTTGGCAAGGATTCTAACACTAATTTGGCACATGTTTTAAGTGTACTTCTCAGATTTGTACAGTCATCAAGTGATGACAAATCTCATCCAATCAAGGAGTGCCAAGTAAGCAAGGCCAAGACAATCATCCAATCAAGTGTTGCCAAGTAAGCAAGTTGATGTCACAATTATACAAGGCAATCTTCCAAGGACTTAAAAGAGAATTTCCAAGGAAAAGAAGAGCCATAGAGTGGGCGGCCAACCTAAGATAAAAACAAGAGAAGAGCAAACAAAAATGCAAGACAAGTCTTACAAGTTCAAAAGTGCAAAAAGTCTCTCTACTTTCTTCTTCTACATTTCTTTCTTCTCTTTCTCTCTCAAGTCTATTGTATCTATATTCAAACATATTGTATAGGCTTCATTCATACCACCATACACGCCCTATTGTTGTAAAAGGTTGATCAAGGTGTGATCAAACCTTCATCCGCTCGGTGGTGGTGTTCGTGATCATTGTAAATTACTTGTGTTCTTTACTTTTCTGCACAATATTTTCAGTTTCCTGCACTTTGCATCTATTTCATCGCAATTGTAAAAATAATAAAAAAATTTCAAAAATTGTAAAACTTTGCAGAAACATAGCCACATCTTCTAAGTTTCATTTGGCCCAATTTTCAACCATTTTGGACAAGTATAAGTCACTCAAACGTTAATAGTTCTGAGACTAGTGCAATCTGATTTTCAGACTTGCAAAGGTTGAGAACGTGAACATATTTGACATACTTCCCAAAGTAGTTTTTCAAAACTGTTTCAACCCAATTAAATACATATATTAAGGGATTTTTCATTAAATTTGCAGACCATTTAGAGCCACGGTTTAATCAAAATAAATTTTTTAAATCAGACTACCGTTTCTGACAGATTTGTGCAATCTGACCACAAACAATTTTTCAAAAGGTTAAAGGTTGAATTTTGATCTGAAATTTTTAGGAGATACTCAAAACATATGAGTCTACAATCTCTCAAAATTTCAGAATTTTTGAAAGTCTGTAACCTAGTTTTTCAAACTTGCAAAACAGTTCCTGAAAACAGAAACTGTTTTCAGACGTTGGGTTTTTGGTTCAAAACATTTTAAAAACCCAATTTTCCACACCCACTAATCAACCCCCCTTCTAGTGGTGCCTTGGAGGTCCTACAGGGTGATCTTTATCAGTCTAGCAAATGGTGAGAATGTAGATGAAGAAGCAACATAGTAGATATGAGGTGATAATATATTTGGCCTTTGGCCGAGTATTCCCTTATGCATATTGTATGGTCATCGTTTTTGATACGTTCTTGTGTTTTTGTGCATAGTGCGTACATGGAATGAATGTCGTGTATGCATTAATGTTTTCTTCTCATATCTATACGACACATAATTATACCTTGTATGGTATGAAGAAGAAGCATGATGAGATGAAGGGAGAGGGGGTCTAGGCGTTTTCTTAGGCGCCACATATGTCTTGGGTGTTTCTATTTTCTTAGATAAAATGAATTTGGTTGGTTTATTTAATGTCTCATTTTTTCTCAATGTATGCTAATCCGGTTTTATCACTATCATGTTTTTGTGATGAAATGATGCGATCTAGCATGTTAGTTCCCGTGTCAAATTGTTTCACCATTTTCTCTAAATCCGTATTCCTTGATTTCAAATTTGAAATCTCGGATTTCATTTCATTATTTTGTGTCGTTAATGATGAGATCTCTAATTTCAATGCATTGATGATGCAAGACGACTCTTCTTTTGAATCGTTTAATTGAGAAACAAGGTTCATGTTAGAAGATTCTAACAACTTCTTGTCTTCAATTAATCGTTTCTTTTCTTTTGCGAGAGTCTTTGTGAATTTATGCAATTCTAAATATTGACTAAATAGATCATCATATGAAGATTCAGAATCAGAGTCAGAATCGGAAGATACCTCGTTTGATTCTTTGGATACAAAGCATACTTGTGACATCTCTTCTTCGGTATCAGTCTCAGAGTCGGATGTGTCACTCCAAGTGGAGGCCTTGAGAGCTCTTCTCCTTTGTTTAGGTTCTGAGACGAGTCTAGTTTTAGTCCGATCCTTGTCAAGGTGTTTGTTTATTTGTTTGTCCTTGTTAGGGCAGTCGTATGATAAGTGTCCAATTTTTCTGCATTCATAGCATTTTACGTCCTTGTCATTAGTTTTATTTTTATTTCTTTTAGTGGAAGTAGCCTTAGGTTTATTTTTAAATGACTTTCTCATGAATTTTCTCAAACCTTTAGCCAATAGTGTTAGATCATCATTGTCTAATTCGGAATCACTATCATCTACGTGATCGGAAGAAGTAGAGACATATTCATTTGATTTAAAAGCAATAGTCTTGCATTGTTTTGACGTTGATTCCGATTTCCTTAATGTAAGTTTGTTTTCGTATACCTTTAGCGATCCGATTAGTTCCTCCATTTTTATTGGTTATGTTTCTTTACTCTCCTCAATTGCTGTGACTTTAGGGTCCCATTCAAATGGAAGACTTCTTAATACCTTTTGGACCTTTTCCTGCGTAGAGAAAGCTTTTCCAAGAGACTCAATAGAATTATAGATGTTAGTCAATCGCAAATCCATATCAACAATATACTCATTTGGCAATAATTTGAAAGACTCAAGTGTGGACATAAGCATATTAATCTTAGACTCCTTTACTTGGCTAGTCCCTTCATGTTTCATCTCAAGAATTCTCCACATCTCTTGGGCACTAGAGCAATTAGATATGTAACTAGATTCACTTTTGCTTAACCCGTTTAAAAGTAATTGCATAGCTCTAGCGTTCATACTTAATCTCTTTTTGTCATCACTAGTGTATTCTTGTTTTGGTTTTATCACTTCCAGTGTGACTCCATCAACAGTAGACAACTTAGATAGAACGAATGGACCGTCTTCTATAATAGACCATAAATCAATATCAATAGCCATAAGAAAGAGTTTCATTCTAAGTTTCCATTGGATAAAGGACTCACCATAAAAAAGAAGAGGCCTTTGACTCGACATACCTTCTTGTTCGGTTTTGAAGCTAATGGTTGCCATCTCACTAAGATCGTTGGATCTCCTTGTTGTGAGTGTATCTGTGCTATAATACCACTTGTAGGACCTATAAGGCACCACTAGAGGGGGGATTGAATAGTGGGTGCGGAAAATTTGGTTTTTAAAATATTTTGACCTAAAAACCCAACTTCTGAAAACAGTTTCTGTTTTTAGATTCTGATTTGAAACGTTTGAAAGACTATGTTACAGGCCTTCAAAAATTCTGAAATTTGGAGAGATTCTACTCTCAGATGTTATGAGTATCCCCTAAAAATTTCAGATTAAAATTCAACCTTTAACCATTTGAAACATTGTTTGTGGTCAGATTGCGCAAATCTGCTAGAACCAGTAGTCTGATTTGAAAATTTTATTCCAATTAATCCGTAACTCTAAATAGTCTGAAAATTAAATGACAAATCCCTTAAGATATGTATTTTAATGGGTTGAAACAGTTTTGAAAAATTCCTTTGGGAATTATGTCAAATACGTTCAAGTTCTCAACCTTTGCAAGTCTGAAAATCAGATTGCACTGTCTCAGAACTATTAACGTTTGATTGACTTATACTTATCCAAATAGGTTGAAACTTGCGCCAAATGAAACTTAAGAGGTGGCTATGTTTCTGTAACAATTTACAATTTTGAAATTCATTTACTATTTTTATGATTGCGACGAAATGGATGCAGAATGCTGGAAACTGAAAGTATTGTGCAGTAAAGTAAAGAACACAAGGAATTTTATCATGGTTCGATTAAATCATCCTACTCCAGTCTTTGATGACACCTTTCTCGGTTATCACTAAACAAAATTAACACCTTACCACAAGGGTTTCTGGAGTTACACACCAACTCCAACCCTTTACGCAAAAGTTACAAGCAATCACACCTTTCACGAACACCACCAACGAACGGATGAAGGATTGATCACACCTTGATCAACCTTTTACAACAATGAGGCATGTATGGTGGTATGAACAAAGACTACTCAATATGTTTGAATATAAGTACAATAGGCTTGAGAGGAGAAGGAGAAGAAAGAAATGCAGAAGAAGAGAGTAGAGAGTCTTTTTGCACTTTGGAGATTATGAGACTTGTCTTGCACTTGTTTGGCTCTCTTCTCTTCCTTTTATTTGGTCTTGGCCGCCCCCTTAGGTCTTCTCTTCCATCTTAAGAATTCTCTTTTAAGTCCTTGGAAGAATGCCTTATGTAGATGTGACACCATCTTGCTTACTTGGCACAACTTGATTGGATGATTGTCTTAGCCTTGCTTAATTGGCGCTCCTTGATTGGATGAGTTTTGTCATCATTTAGTGTCTGTAAAAATCTGAGAATAAAATGAAAAACATGTGTTAAATGAAATTCAAAACATTGCCAAATATTCTACAATCAATCCCCTCAAATTTGGAAGAAAATTTGATCACCATTGAAGACCAAAAATCGGCCAGCCCTAGTCTCACATGCTGAATTTTCAGCATGTGTATCATTTGCTAGAAAGTTTGAAATGTTACCTTGTGTAGCTTCCTCCATTATGTCATTAACCTTGCGTGGCTTATTCTCTACCAATTGAGATGCCAGCTAAGCTCCACCAAGGCTGTAGTAGGCGTGTACACGTCTTGAACATGTGTTGAATTTCACTTTTGTAAACTTTGTCAAATATTGCACAATAATTACACATATATGGTATATTCCAATCAGCCCTAATTTGAATATTCTAGAATACTTTAATATGTATTGAATATGTAAAAAGTGTCTAGATACATGTTACATGTCATGCCAAAAAACGTTCCATGTGTTGTGTTCGTAGAAAACCGAATTTTCGATTTTTGTCGATTACGCGATTTTTCTCCGATTAAATTCAAACTTTTTGCACAAGTTATATATATATATTATGTCACACATAATGTACATAAAATAAATTAAATATTCAGCCCAGGTGCCCACACGTGCTTAAAAAGGTGAATTTGGAATCTCTATAATTTGGCATTAATTGGGAGTGATTTGTGTGTGCCAACATGGAATGATTTTATGGTTGAGTGTACCATGTTAGCCATGAAATTTGTGGCCATTTTTAAAGTATAGGGGCTGTCCATCTATATATGGCAAGTACGTGACACGTTAGCGAAGTTTCGGTAGTCACTCGATACGACAATTTTTGGTTTACAACCTTGTAACGTGTCATATTAATTTTGTCATCACCGTGACTTATATCATATGATATAAGACCTGAGTATACTCATAAATATGAGGTAAGTATAGCGGTATGACGTTGACGTACGTTTGTAATATATGTAACGTGGTAGTACGTCCGAATACATGTGTATTGTGCCTTTTTAAAAAAAAATCTGAATATATATATAATAAATATAAAAACGTATGAATAGATGTAGAAGGAGACTTTCCATTTCCACCATCATGCCTTCTCCAAATATATCTCCTCTTAATGAACTACTTAGTTCATTTAAATAAGTACTTCACTTAATGAACTAGTTTAGTTCATTAATGGTGGCACCTGAAAATAGTTCAAAAACAACAAATGTTTGCCATTTGATGTAAGCTTTAAATTTTCATGGCTTGTTAGTACGCCAACATTATATATAAAGTATATAAGGCAAGTTTGTCACAAAAACGTGTCAAGTAATAAATTGTGTCATGCATTTCTTAAACACGCGTTATTTAAATCATGTATTTTGTGAATCACTCAAACACTTTTTTTCAACAAATGGTTGGTGTATAACTCAAGAATCAAATACTTTGAAAGTTGTAAGTTGTTATTTCCATAGTGAAAATCCAAAGAAAGTTGTTCTTTGGGACTGGAGTAGGTCATATTAACCGAAACATGATAATTCTTGGTGTTTTTGTCTTCTTTACATTTTTGCCAGCTTTTAACAGTTTCTACACTCAATTTTATACGACTGTCTAAAATAGCAAAATGTTTTCAAAATCTTTGATTTTCAGTGATAATAAGCTTCAGACTGTTAGCATTTATTTGAAACAAAAATACTCGCCACGTGTTTTCAAAATCTTTGATTTTCAAGAAACATGTACCTTCATCATATTAAAGACTGTTTCTGGTTAAGGCCTTTTGGAAACATAAACTAGACACGTTAGATATTGAGAAGTTAAGTCGCCATTGTTTTTAGGTTGATTGGGATTCTCAAACAGTTCATTTCTAAGCTGGAACTAGTTAACTAGGAGATATGTGGTATAAAGGAACTCATTGCATGAATTTGGCACTTATAGCTTGAAGAGAGAAGGTTGATGGAGAAGGATGCCTTTCAAAGTTTTGGCAAAGCATAGAGGACCATTGGAGGAAACAAGCGGGTGGGAATTTGTCCCTTCCCTTGCTTAGCATAAAGTGCACAGTCAATGTGTTAGGCGTGGGAATGGAGATGTCGACACATCTGAGTTCTGGTAAGGCCCCAGTGAGACAATATGGTAATAAGACAAATCCCACTTGGAAAATTATTGAATGCATCATTTTAATGCAAATTCCATATCTTAAGTGGTGTCATATATTTGATATATGAAAGATACATCACATCTCAACTGATATAATATGTTTGATATGTGAACGATATGAGAAGACAGTTTACGCTGTTTACGTGACTATTCCTAGTTTAATAACATGTGACGTTCCCTTGTTTACATTGCGAACGATTATGTAATATTGATCTTATTTAGATTTTCGAAGAAGAATAAAATGGGTATCTGTAGACATTGCTCCCTTTAAGTTACTCTATAGACCGGGATGCTTTATTGACATAGTTACGTGTTTTTTGTTGTAATGCCTTTTGATTTTATTTTTTTTTGTCAATGGAACTGAAGTATTTATTTGAATAAAGAAGTTAAAACTAAAGGCATCTTCATCAATTCATGGCCTAAAGGCATATATACATATATATATACACATACATACATACATACATACATACATATATACATACACATACATACATACATACATACATATATATATATATATATACAATATATATATATATATACATATATATATATATATTCTAAATTACTCTTTTGGTTCTTCCGTACGCCAGTCTTACAATAACTCCTGCAATAAAGACGACAAAGATTAGACTAAAACCCTTATATGTTCTTCTAAAGGCCTTTTCTAGTTTGGCTTAACAGCAACGTGGCAAAGGAATTGACTGTCAGATGCCACTCTGTGAATGCAAGTCCCCTCCCCCCCCCCCCCCCCAAGCCGGTCAAGAATCAATTTTGGCAACTAGGAGCACCATGAATGAATGTTTTTAGAGACTTACAGGGTTTCTCACAAACGATTTTACTATTTTTGCAATTTAATTCAGTAAAGCAACTTTAAGAATCTAAGCCTTAATTGATTATATCAAGATTGTTTTATGTCAACAATACCATAGCTAAAGCAACAGCCTCCAGAAATATCCATGGTAATTTCCAGCAAGCTTCAACTAGAGAAGGATGGTGGGTTTCAAATTTTATGGTCTGTGAATTTATGAAGGGGGTTGGAGTCATGGTATGAAGGGGCGGAGGAGAGCGGAAGTGGCAGATGCCGGAGATGTTTTTGGCAGTGTCATTCAGTTAGGTATCATGAGACGTCTTTGTCGAAAATTAACGTGTCATAGAAGTGTCTGTTGAAAGCGTCCTAAATCATCTTTATAATATAAAAAATTTTCCTTTTCTTTTTGAGAAATAAAAATTTTCCATTCATATTTTATTTTTTATTAAAACTGTATTTACTTTTGTCTTTTTTTCGTATTCATGTACTTGCCATAACTTTTGCTTTTCAATGCTGCCCTGCCCCATATCTACCGGCTAGCCACTGTAAAAAGCACTTGTTGATGTATGGTGTCATCTTTTCTGAAATTCGTGTATCCTTTCTCTCCATCATGTTTTATTAGCTTAGAAAACATCGAAATTCGCGTATAAAGTTCCTTGCTTTATTCAATTTCACTCCTATACTGCTTGAACCCATGTATCTTCTTGATTACACTAATTTGCAGCCACTGCAAGAAGTGAAAATGTTTGCTTATCATCTGAATTTGAATGTATATTTACACATTCATGTGTATATGTGCACATAAAGATCTAGTATGGCTCAAAATCAAATAAACAGTGGCACCAACATTGCAAGAATCAAAAGCAGCGCAGCTATTAGTATTAGCACAGGGGATGAATTAAAGCTTGGTGGTAGTGTTTTTCATGATTTTCTTGGTGAAGGGTCAGTTCCAGATTCCTCTCCGGCAGTTGGGACTTTCGCCGGGAAAGTTAGACAGCCGTCTGAGTCCTCTCCGTCAGCATCTGTCTCAGTTGGGGCTTCTTCTGGTGGTGGCCGTGGGCCCATCTCCTCAACCTCTGATCTGGGTTCTGGTAGGAATAGGTTGCTTCAATAGTTCTAGCCTAAGTCTTTTCTTTTTTGCTATTTGGATTTTGGTTGTACAAGTATTATCACCAAGATTAAATGGGTTCTGCTCGGTATAATCATTCTTTCAATTTTTGAATTATTCTTTCATGTTGGCTGCAGGTTGTGAGCTGAACCCTTTGTTTCATAAAGTACGGTGACAGAGATTCCTTGATAAAAAAAAAAACTTCTTTTTTTGAATTACATTTTCTTGGTCCATGCTACTATATGAATTAGCTCGTTTTAGTCTCCGTTATATGTGTATGTGTAGTATCCTAAAACGTAAGAGGTCTCAGAAAAGTCCGTTGTATGTAACACTAGTGGTTTCAAAGGCATCGTCAGTCCGTATTTAAATTATCCTTCTGTCCTATTCATATGTTTCATGTGGCTTTCCTCATAATGCTGGGTGTTAAAATTATATAAAGGCTCTGCAGGTGTAGGCAGAATTGTAAAGTTAACTGGTGGTTTCTAGTCATACTTAAACTGTAGACAAGTCCTAACTATTTAATTTTAGTTTAGAAGTTTTCAGTGTCAAGATTGTTTAAGCCTTGGAGAAAATTTTATCCAAAATGTGATGATACTTCTAATTACCTATTGTAGATAGGCCTGCTGGTGGACCTTTTGAAGGAGTTCCATGCTATGGACCAAGAAGTGATTTTATTGGGCCAGAGAAACCAAATGTACTTGTTGGAATGAAGAGAAGTTACTCCAATTCATTTGCAGCAACATCAGCAGAAAGATTCCCATCGGACTCCGTCGAACGCTCAATCAAGGTGGACAAATTTCCCATTTTTCTCCTTATTTTTTTGCCTTTTGACATGATTTTGTCTACTGCTTACGGATGGCTACACTGGCTTAGATTATTTGGAATATACTGTTTCATCTTTCTGTTTGTGTGTTTCCAAGTTCAGCTACTTCGGAACACTGGAGGAGACCGACCTAGACGACCATGTGATGAGGACTCATCCTTCCCTTTGCATTTGCTTCAGCCAGCATCGGAATCTCTAATGTCACAGCCATCATCTAGTTTCAGAAATGACGCCAATGCTTCCAGATGGGATTCTTTTGTTCCCATAAATCCTGGTCTGATGAGGCAATATCCTACACGTGCCAGTGAAGTTGCGCCTTTTGGCCGGCAGTCACTGTCAAATAAGTTAATTGACTCAAATGCTGGTCATCTAGTAGCATTGCCAAGTGCTGCTGATGAAGGATCTAGGACTGGCATTAAAGGGTATGGAACCTTGAACTCCCTCAAGGAAGTCGGAAGAACATCTGAACGTAACTGCTCTGGGGTCTTAGCCAGTAGTAGTAAGCAGAATTCTTATGTTCATATCTCTGAGCCAGAACCCTCTTTATCTCCTTGGTGAAGCTCGCTGATTTTCATTCTTCGTATTTAATGTCTTGTTAATGCTCCCATTGTTGATAATCGTTTTCTGTTATTTGTGATAGTCATCAACATGGATTAACTTCTGCCGGTCGTCAAATGACTATCTTTTATAATGGTCAAGCGCATGTTTTTGACAGCGTTCACCCAAATAAGGTTTTGTTTCTCTTTCCTTGATACATACGGAGTAACATGTACCTTTTATGTGATGTTTTTAGAAAATTCATGTTTAATTTTGTACAAGTCATGGCTTTGGACTCTCCTGTGGTGTTATCTGGTTTTGCCATGTATTCTTCTATCATATTTGAGTTGCAACTTTGTCTTTTTGGTTGGCAGACCTAAAAAAGGGCTACCAAAATCAATGTTTGAAGATATTTTCAACAAGTTGGGCATGATAGATATCTATGAACACTAACTTGTAATGTTAAAATTGTAGAATATATTGAGAGTACGAAATCTTCTAGAGAGCCTGAAAATCTTGTTTGTAACGTTAAATCATTTGTAAAATTTATCATAGGATTCGGTAGGATGTAACTAGGATATAATTTAGCAAGACAGTTGATTTGATTCTTATGTTTTATATCGGTTGGGACCTTATGTGATCTCCTTGACTATAGGGATTGCCAATTCTTAATCTAGGGGTTGTCAGACTATAATTGTAGTACAATTGTATACTCGAAATACAATCATCTTTTGAGCTTAGAACCTTCACAATTACAAGCAACGAGCTGGTGGCTTGTCCTTGGAGGGTGTACAAATCTGTATGTTGGGCAGTTAAATTATGAGCATGAATAAAGAATGGAAGTGGAGGAGATGAGAATTTAAGATGGATGTATGGACATACAAGGAAGGAGAAAATAACAAATGAACATATAAGAAAAAAGAGTGAGTGGCTTTCATAGACGAGAATATGATGGAGTCAAGAGTAAGATGGTATGAACATGTGCAAAGGCGTTCTGCAGATGCACCTGTTAGGCGGTGCTAGACGAAAAATGAGGTGTGTTAAACGTGGAAGAGGGAGACCTAAGAAGGCATGGAGAGAAACAATAAGGATATGACATATATGACAATTGGAGAACATATGGTCAATGATAGAGCACAGTATAGACAATTGATTTATGTAGCAGATGTCATTTAGACGATATAAGATTTAAGTGAGGATTTTAGGTGCTTAGGCTGAAATCACGGTTGAGATGATATGCTATTTCGAAAGAGCAGTATTCTAAAAACGCATATTATGCATTAGATATTAAGAGACACACAAGGAAGCTAGGATTTAGGCTACGACTCAAAAAAACAAAAAAGAAAACAAAAAGAAAACAAGATAAACAAAGTGAGAGAAATGAGTGATCTATTTAGCCGACCTCGCATAGTGGAAAACAGGCTTGAGTGTTGTTGTATGTATTCGTCTATTGGGAATCAAACATATCAATATACCATGAAAAGAATGTCCAACATATGAACATTGCAAAAGGATCTCTGAAGCTGCCATTCTGAGTAAATTAGGGTCTTTGTTTTCTACTCTATAAAGCTGATTTGGTCGACTGTTGAAAGGGATCCATTTCCCCTGTCAAATTGGCAAATTCTCTGTTGCAACCACTTGCTAAACTAGTCAGCTTTCTTTTTCACGATTGATCTCCGGTATAGGCTACAGTGGAGTTTGATATATATATGTTTTTTTTTTTTTTTTTTTGTGTGTGTGTTCCTTCACTTACTCAACTCATTGGGCACTTCAGACTGGAGCCATAAATAACAGCATACAATTGCTCGTGTCGAAGTCATTGATTGATGGAGGCTGTCTTGCAGTTAGCAGGCTTTACATCTAGGGTAGGAAATTTCATAATTTCTTTCAGGGACTTATAGGTCTTGGACAAGGAGACCGGTTTCAAAGGTTCTTTGACTTAGGCAGTTAGAAGATGAGTGTGATTCTGTTGATGCTCCAAAGCTGCTCAAAACTGAAGCTGCAGTTACTCTTTTTGGAAGCTAAAGCCTAAGATAAGGTGATGTAATTGCCGAACTTAAACACAAAATAGGAGGAGATGATAAGTTGCACTTTTACAAGCCAATTTGTAAGGCAACTTGATATAAGTACTGCCTTAACTATCCCCTCTGTTTTGACTTGACTTGGAGGAGTGGGGTGGGCGTTTGTAACAGGATTTCGAGCTACGTTGCACCATCAATATTCGAAAAGGGATAGGGGAATACTCAGCTATACAGTAGTTATCGCACTGTTGCATGCTTTTAACGTCACTGAACTACTTACTCGTTATATTGATTCTGGATATCAGACATATTTTAGTTTTGATATTTTTGTAATATTGAAACGAAATCCATGCCTAGGATTGTAATTACAGGCTTATAACGGAAATCTTTGGTTCAATCATAAAGCTTAAAAGTTGCTTCCATGTGACTTAATTCATGAGTCTGGGAAGTCTGATTCAAATACAAGACAAAGCAGATGGAACCCCAATCAAAATGGCGTTTTAGTTCCCTGCAATCCGGCAAATAAGACGTTGCACTATTTCACCAGCTTGTTCCCACATCTGGACCCCTTTTGTTATACCTGTGAAATGTATTGCTAATTTCTGAGTTGCTATGCTTTTCTTCCTTCAAGGGAAAAGGGAGAGGGGGTGGGGTGGGGTGGGGGTTTGAGGGTGGTCAGGGAAGAGTACACTTCTTTCAGTTAGATGTACTTTTATGCCCTTTTAGCAACTTCTAACTTTGGATATCATCTTGTTTGTATGATTTCATTGGGATATTACTGGGCATGGTCGTTGGTCGTTGCTTTTTGAACGCCAATGCATGGTAGAAAAGTAGGCTTCTCCTTGGATTTTAACCACGACAAAGAAACTTTTAAAACTGAGATTCTGCGAAGAAATTATGCCTCCTTTTATCTCCCTTTTAAAATGCTCATTTTTTTTTATTCTAATGAAGCTATAACTCCAGTTCTTCTTTATAACCAGGCAATGCTAGTAGATTTTGAGGATTTTTCTTTGTTAGGGAAGAGCTAGAACAAAGAGTATTTATTTCTCGGGCCAGCCGCACATTGACTTGTGAAGAATGAGACAAATATGTGCAAATAGATTCTTTTTTTTTTCTTTCTTTTGTTTTTTATTCCCCCACATATATCAGTTTTATTGGTTTGCTGCATCGGTGAATCATTTTACTGGTATGATGCCATGATTTATACAGTTTTTTTTTTTTTTTGGAAATATTTGACTTTCCATCTTTCATATTCTTAGATTTTAGAAATATAGTTCATAATATGGCAGCTTTATCTCTGGGCTTGTATCAGGCAGATATAATAATGGCGTTAGCAGGATCTAATGGAGAGTCTTGGTCAACGATCTATGCACCAAAATCTTCTGCTAGGAAATCCACTTTTGAAAATTGTACCTCAGGCAGAAAAAACGATATCCATGTGGCTGGTAATCTTTCTATGCAGCCTGCAGGCCAGACGAAGTCATTCATGAGAATGAATAGCAGTCGTGGTTTTAGCACAAGAGAAAAGATGGATATACCGACAGGTCAGGCACTCTTTATTTAATGTATAGCATACCAAGATGAATCTTGTTGAGTGGCATGCTTAGCAGTGATATCTCATCGTGTCATAACAAAAACGCAGTGGTTCTTTAATGGGGAATCCTAGTGTAGAGGGTCTACTCTGATATTCTTGTATCTTTTTCAGAGTTTTCTTGTATCTTTGTGTTAGTGTTCAGTGTCTTTTCTTCGTACCAAGATACATAATAGTGAAAAAAGGTACATGAAAACTTGTAAAAGATGTAAAAGAACTCAAAAAAAGTATAATTTTGAGTATACACTGAATGGTTCAGTGTGCTGATTGGAATAATGCCCCTTTATTGACCTGAGGAAAGTGTGATACGCCTAAACAAAAAGGAAGTGTCTTTCGTATTTTTTTTTGTACGAGTCATAGTCTGAGTTGTCCGTTATAATGAAGAACTCTCAAGTAAGATTTCCCTATCTCATGCCATCTCTGACATGCCAACTCATGCTAATTCTTTATAGGTGCTGCACATGAGGATATCAGGGAAAAGGAAGCGAAAACCTCGACTTGCCCTGCTGATACCGTTGCTGACAAGAAACCGTAAGCTTCGAGCTTAATCTGCAGCTGCATTTATAAGCTAGATGAGTTGTTTTCACCAAAGGATATGCAACCCTCTTCAAACAGTGTTCGAGTAATTGAACTCATTGTAGCTGTAGAGATCTCAATTTGCAATCAGACGAACAACGTTGAATCTCAAGTAATTCTGATGTGTTCTCTTTTTCTTGCTTTGCTTTTCACCTGTCTGCTGTTGCTGTTGTGTTGTGATTGCATGTGGAACACTTGGAGAAAGGGCTCAAATCCTTTATCTAGAAAACGAGTTTGGGTGGTAAAAAGGAGTCAATGTTAAGGAAGGGGATAAAGGGCTTAGAAAATAAAATTGGGGTGTCCTTGAATTATTAGTTTTGCATTGTCATTGTGTTTTCATCAGGCAAAGTAAACATGATGTTATCATATTGTTGCACAACTTCAATATATTACATGACAGCCCATCAGCATACTCACTTTGAAGGACTTGATATAAAAATACCCAAAAGAGAAGCAGTCCACAAATAGTACCACGGGGAACCATTTTTCCTTTGCCACCGTATCTCCTTCGCCCATTGACAATATAATAGGCAACGTCTTCTTGTTTCAACTTAGCCACAAATCAAACACACTGACACTTGCTCTTGAAAAAATTCGACGTTGTGGGAAGTAATTGATGGAAAGCGACATTAGTCAACGATAGGATCAAATCATGGTAAGTATATCAAGTTAAATCATGTAATAACTACATTTATTGTCTACTATTGTTAGCTGTAAAATAATGCTACACATAAGACCTTTGTATAGTATCAAATTCAAAGAAAAATGATTTTATTCACAAACTAACACTCAATATGGTATTAGATCGGAGTTCTTGATCTAGAAGACTCAAAAATAAATTATCATCATCCAATATAATCTTTCTCGAACAATTGAACAAACTAAACCTTTCTCCGTCGAAAAATACAACAGAAAGCCACAAACCCACTGCAATTTCCAACAAAATACAATCCACAAATGGCCACCCACGTAAACAAATCGGAAACAATCTAACCTGCAATTTTGCAAATTATGTCAAACACCAGTGATAATCCGGACACCGAAACAAAACAAGATACAAACAACTTTTCTGACGATTTGATGGTACAACTAGCAAGTCTACTGCATAACAGTCTCGGTGCACAACCAGCCCAAGCGAATTACGAGAATTTGTGTATGAGAAATTTCACTCAAAGGCAAAAATTACTTGCTATAGGTAACGTCAATATATAAAGCAATCGGAGGAAGGAGGGGGAACACCCACCTAACAAGGGTACCTCCACCCTGAGCAACCGAACCCGGCTATGCACATTGGAAACAAGACGACCGATGCATTTTCACTTGGTAATTCAAAACATCGAAACCGACCTAGTGAATAACATATCTCATTATCGGATGGCAAAAGCCCTTTTAGGACGGACTCGCCATCTCATAAGGGTCCGACACCGACTCGTTGTAGGTATTTGACTTGAACAACAGAGCTAATTCAATCCGGCAAGGGTCAGACACACTGAAAGAACACTGTAACAAATTCCAAAGTATTTTGATGATAATCGACATAAAAGATCATAACCTGATGAAAGACCAAGAAGATATCACAATATACAGTCAAAAAATTCAGACACAGAGATTGTTCCAATTATAGACGACTCTGGATAACCAATTCTAAGTGGTAAGAAGAGAGATACTAAAAAGGAAACCACTACAGCTAGTGGAGGAGGCATATACCACCATGTGAGGGGAATATGGCCCGATGTATATGCTAAAACCAGTCCTCTCAGTTGAAATAGAGGCATTAACAGAGGTTAGCTTTGACTTGGCTGCAAAGAAAACAATGAACTATGACGGGCCGACAGAATTGAACGACCAAAAGGCCTCGCTCAGAAACTTCATCGTGAGGTTTGGAGAAGGAAGACAAGTCCTATCCTCATTGGACCCACTATGGGATGAAGAAACACACAAGAGAGACTTGTTTTCATATCGTTGGCTATTTGAACTGGTCGGAGAATAATCACAAAATACCGAGAAGCAGAATGAATCAGGGAGGGGCGTCACTACCATGAGCATCCCGAAGGTTGCTGGCAGCGGCAACGGTGTTCCCATGGCCAAAGATATGGGCAGTCGCTGTTGGAAAATTTAGCTCGATATGGTACTAAACATGAACAAGGGATATTCAAATGAAATAACTCCGTGACATGAATTTAATGTTCAATAAGATGACTAAGAACATCATACAACGGGGGTCTCGTATATGAAGAATTTGTAGGACCTATATAGCACCACTAGAAGGGGAGAGGGGGTTGAATAGTGAGTGCGGAAAATATGATTTTTAAAACTTTTTAGACCAAATAACTCACTTCTGAAAACAGTTTCTGTTTTCAGATCCTGATTTGAATTAATTAGTTGATCAGGTTGTAGATCTCCAAAAATTATGAAATTTGATGACAATGTGATCTCAGATGTTATGAGTGTCTCAAAAACATTTCAGATTAAAATGCAAAGTCTAACCCCTTGAAAAAATGTTTTTCCATATATTGCGTCAATCTGCCAGAAACTGTGCTCCGAAATAACAAATTTATTCCTATTAATTGACAACTCTAAATGATCTGAAAATTTTATGGTATGACCCTTAAGACACGTACTTTAATGGGTTAAAACATGTTTTCAAAATTTAATTGGTAAGTATGTCAACCATGTTGATGTTCTCAATGTTTGTAAATCTGAGAATCAGATTGTACTAGTCTCAGAACTATAAATGTTTGATTGACTTATACTTATCCAAATGTGATGAAACTTGTTCCAAATGAAAGCTATGATGTGTGATTATGTTTCTGCAAAATTTTTTGATTTTTGAAAAACGTTTGCTATTTTTCCTGTGAGTATGAAAACGATGCAGAAAATTAGAAACCAAAAGTAAAAGTGATGAAAGTAAATAACACCGAGATTTTTATACTGGTTCGGTTAAATCAACCTACTCCAGTCTTCGAGGACACCTTCCTCGGTATTCACTAATCACAAATAGCACCTTGACACAAGGGTGACTGGAGTTAAACACTAACTCTGCCCTTTTACAATCAAACAAATAAACAACAACACGAACACCACCAACGAACAAATGACTGGAGTTAAACACTAACTCTTGTACAAGAGATGAACGTATGTGGGTGGTATACAAAAAGCCTTTATAGTATATGGAATATAAGAATGATATGCTTAAGGCTAAGAACAAGAAAAAAGAATAAGAGAAGAAGAGAATAGTCTTGCTTGAACTTGTAAGAATATAAACTTTGGCTTAGCCTTGTTTGACATCTTCCCCCTTTTTTATAGTTGGTTGGCCACCCCCTAGGGTTGTTTTCTTCCTTGAAAATTGTCTTGAATACCCTTAGAAGATTACTTTGTATAAATTATGACACAACCTTGCTTACTTGGTGCAATACGATTGGACGAATGACTTGTCTTTGGCTAGTTGTCACTTCTTGATAGACCATTGTTTATCTACCTTGGCACTCCATAAATGAGCTGAAAATTCCATAAAAAAAAATCTGAAACACATACACATGCATGTGTTATACGTGTATATGCACATGTATGTACATGTGCATGTATATGTATATACATACATGTGGGTGGTGGTTATTAGGACATCAATATCGTAATTTGATATGTGATCGTATTTGAATATTTGTGTATTCGTATTTGGTTGTGATCGGAAATGATTGATATTTGAATTGATCGAAATTCAAAATCATTTTGGAAAATCGTATCGATATTTGAAAATCGTTTTGAAGTCGTGCCTCATATATTTTTAAAATTCACCCTTACAAGGGAAATATATCAGTGAGCCGGATTGGTCCCAAATAAACATAGCGTCCAGTCATATTTGACTATCTTGATAGAGTGTCCAAGCATATTAGACCGCCAATTGGAGCGCCTAGGTATATTTGTCTATTTCGATAGAGCGCATGTGGCATATTTGACCGTTGAGAGATCAGTCGTAAGACTTGCGGTATAAGTCACTTGTAAAGAAGAGTGCCATGGCCATTGCATCAAAATCGTACTAGTATCGTTGATCGAAATATCGTATCGTATTGACATTTGAAAATCGGAATTGGAAATCGACGAAAATTAGATTTGAATTGCATCGCATCGATTTGAAAATTGCATCATCAATTTTGACTATACTAAAGCTTGATTGGTGATCGATTGGTTGACTTGATTGGAATCGTTGAACTTTGTTGTTCGATTGTTTAAGGGTATAGTCGTAATTTTATTGCGAATAGAAACATGCTATTTTATATATCGTTAATTATTTTATAACATTTGTTTCTATGTGTATGGTCCCATAGTAAATACAGTGGGCCTACATACTGAGCAATGTATGCGGCTCATACTATACTCCGTTGTTGTTTTGCAGAGAGACAGGATTGTGATTAGACGTTCGTAGAAGACGAGACTGAGTGAGCTTGTCACTGATTCGAGGATTTAATGAGGAGATATATTGATGGTTTAGATAAGACAATTATTTACAGAATTGAGGTTTATGTAATTTGAGATTTAGTATTTACCAGTATTATGATATTTGCATCGATTCGTATTTGCCTAGATATTAATATTGATGATAATGATTATTTCAAGGTTTTTATTTTATGACTTCTGCTGACATCGATTTGTGTCACTTTGCTGACGTGTAACTGAATCGTATTGACGCCTTGTATTTTCCTTAGCAAAATACGGCAGGTGAGTCGTTTCGAGTACGAAGGCTAGAGACGGGTCGGTACATGTATGATGTTAGCTTAAGTATATGATTATACGAACCTTCTTAGTGTCTTGTCCTAGGTTACTAAGAAGAAGATAAGAATATTATTTGTTTTTATATGATGATTTTTGTTACTAAACAAGTTGGAGCTTATCCCTCTATATTTCTCATCTTTTTCAGATAAAACCTACCGAGTTTGATGAAGGCTGTACTGAATCTTATTATTATCATTATGGATGATTGAATTGGAGAATTAGTGATGCTTTTCTATTGAAAGGTTTAAACTTTATGTACGGTTTGTAGACACTTTGGAATATTGAGAATGGAATAATGAGTATGGTTTTGTTTCCGCTTATTGATTGTAAAATATGAGGATTTTGTGATTCTCGGAATGATAGTTTTCGAGTTCTTGGCAGTTACGTCCAGATTTTGGGACAGGGATCGTGATTATGTTATCATGAAATATATATGTACCACTCACTCTCACCATTTAAAGTAAGTACTATTGTAAACGATGATGTTGAGAAAAAAAGTTTGAGTGATTCACAAAATGTATGATTTAAATAACACGTTTTTTAAGAAATGCATGACACAATTTATTACTTGACACGTTTTTGTGACAAACTTGCCTTATATACTATATATATAATGTCGCCGTACTAACAAGCCATGAAGCTTTAAAGCTTACATCAAATGGCAAACATTTGTTGTGTTTGAACTATTTTCAGGTGCCACCATTAATGAACTAAACTAGTTCATTAAGTGAAGTACTAGTTAAATGAACTAAGTAGTTCATTAAATGGAGATATATTTGGAGAAGGCATGATGACAACAAATTGAAGAATGAAAAGTCTCCCACCTCTTCACACGTTTTTCTTATATTATATATATATTCAGATTTTTTTAAGAAAGGCACAATACACATATATTCCGACGTACTACCGACACGTTACATATATTACAAACGTACGTCAACATCACACCACTATACCTACCTCATATTTATGACTACATTCAGGTCTTATATCATATGATATAAGTCATGGTGATGACAAAATTATCACGACACGTTACAAGGCTGTAAACCAAAAATTGTCGTATTGGGTGACTACCGAAACTTCCCTAACGTGTCACGTACTTGCCATATATAGATGGCCAGCCCCTACACTTTAAAAATGGCCAAAAATTTAGTGGCTAACATGGTACACTCAGCCATAAAATCATTCCATGTTGGCACACACACATCACCCCCAATTAAGGCCAAATTGTGGAGATTCAAATTCATCTTTTTAAACACATGAGGTGCCACTTTAATCATCCATTAGAGCTGAATATTAAAGTATGTATATTATGTGTGACATAATATATATATCATGTGCAAAAGGTTGGAATTTAATCAGAGAAAAATCGCGTAATCGACAAAAGTCGAAAATTCGGTTTTCTACGAACACAACACATGGAACGTTTTTGGCATGACTTGTAACATGTATCTAGACACTTTTTACACATTCAAGACATGTTAAAGTGTTCTAGAAATTCAAATAAGGGCTGATTAGAATTTACCATATATGTGTAATTATTGTGCATTATTTGACAAAGCTTACTAAAGTAAAAATTTCAGCACATGTACAAGCCATATCACACCCCACTTCAGCCATGATGGAGCTTAAATGGAGCTTATTTGACACTTATTTGGTACTTTAATTGGTAGAAAATAAGCCACACATGATTGATGACATTGAAGAAGGCAACACACAAGGAAACAATTCAAAATACAACACATGCTGAAATTTCAGCACATGTCGCATATTATGGCCTAATTTTGACTCCCTTTTGTCTTCAATTTTATTCCAAAATTGAAAGGGGATTAATTTGTGATTGTTTGGTAACCTTTTGACTACTAATTGACACATGTTTTATGAGTTTTAATCAGATTTTTATTGTAGCGCCCCGCTCCCGAGCTCCACCCTCGGTAACGGTGCACCCGCCGTATCTCACTAAGGAGAATACAAAGCGTCACCTCAACCTGTTACACGTCAGTGCTGACAAAGAAAATTTTTCTTTTCCTTTCTGCGGACGATAAATCATGACACTAAATTGAATTTAACGAACATCAAGAAAATAACGACATTATTACTAGGCTGACCAGGCCTTACAAGTCAAGGTCAAATGTCTAGTTTTAAAAGTATGAAATTGTTTTCAAAGTAATGTTGAAAATAAAACGTCCGTGTCCCCCAAGAACATCATAAAAAACCCGTCTCCATCCTCGCTGTAGACAAATCTACGAGTCACTCAGCCCATTCCACAGTATCGGACCCATCCTCAACAAAGATATAGTCATACTCCGTCTCAGCTTCACCTGGAATAGTAGGGGGTGAGTGATGATAATCACCCAGTAGGTGCCTCTCAAAACAATACAAAGCTTACATACCCAAAAAGATATCGCCACATAATCACATAAGACAAGGTAGCAGGGCTTATACGGACAAGTGAAACACTCCACATAGATATGCGCAAGTACGTGATGCATGCTCAAATAACGTGTCACACGCAACGAGAATCATGTCAGGCCGTATGCTCCTAGATCTATATGCAATGCATGCTCCCGGGTCCTAAATCCAGCGTCATGGTCTCTAGCCACCACTTGCTGTTTGGACAACCACGCCTTATAGACGCTGTATGTCGCTTGACACCCATGCCCTATAGACGCTGTATGTCGCATGACACCCACGCCCTATAGACGCTGTATGTCGCATGACATCCACGCCCTATAGACGCTGTATGTCACATGACGCCCACGCCCTATAGACGCTGTATGTCATCCCGGTACCCACGCCCTATAGACGCTGTATGTCACATGACACCCACGCCCTATAGACGCTATATGTCACATGACACCCATGCCCTATAGACACTGTATACCTCATGCAAGTGCACGTGCATGGATGCAAGAGAAAGGATAGAAAAACAGTTGGATGTCATCCCCTGACGTCGATCGATCGACGTCCAGCTGGGATACATCGAACCCTCACCCAGCTGACGTCGATCGATCGATGTCCATCTGGGACACATCGATCCCTCACCTGATGGACATCGATCGATCGATGTACATCATCCTCTGACATCGATCGATCGATGTCACCGTATTACAGGATTCCCTTTCTGCAATTTCTGAAATTCATCCAGCCACCATCCCACAATCCACACTCACCCATATTTCCATACACACTTAGGCAACATCAAGGTCACTATAAAGTCAAGAATCACAGAACAGAGAATAAACACGTAGGAACGCATGGATAAGATCATAATTGAATCAAGAATAAAAGAGCTTCAACACATAAAAATACCGTTTTTACCTATGCAATCTTCGTACCGTTTGAGGGAATAAATAGTATGCACCTACCTCGATCCTAACAAGAGTTGATAGATATACGAGAGTGTGTGATCTTGTTAGCGTTTTGATTCCCTCCTCTTGAACCTTGGATCAAAGGTCTCCCTTTTCTTCTCTTCCTATGGCTGAAATCGATGGGGAAATGGGAGAGGGAGGTCTCAGCCGTTTTTAGAGAAAGGTAGGGGAGGGATTAGGGTTAATCATAATGTAAGGAGGGATTTGGGGGGGGGGGAAGGTGGGGTTAATTAGTTGATTAGGATAGAATTTAGTAAATTCAAACACTTTATTTATTTGTTATTTATCTTTCCCCCCTTTTTTTAACACGGTTATAACATCCTACCCCCCTTACAAAAAGTTTCGACCCCGAAACTTGCCGTACCTTACTCAAAAAGATGAGGATAGCGGTCGCGCATTTGCTCTTCTAGTTCCCACGTTGCCTCATTCTCCCGATGGTTGCTCCACTGAACCTTTACTTAGGGAATGATTCTCCTTCTGAGTTCTTGGTCCTTGCGATCCAGGATTCGTATCGGAACCTCTTCATATGATGCATCAGGTCTAATCTTAAGGGTTTGCGCATCCAGAACGTGACTAGGGTCAGGAACATACTTTCTCAACTGGGAGATGTGGAATACATTGTGCACCTGAGCCAGCATCGGAGGTAGCGCTAGTCTGTATGCCAAGTATCCAACTCTCTCGAGTATCTCGTAAGGTCCAATATAACGAGGCTTCAACTTCCCTCTAACTCCAAAGCGTGTCACACCCTTTATGGGTGATACCTTAAGGTAGACCTTTTCTCCTTCCGCGAATTCCAAAGGTCGTCTCTTCATGTCGGCCCAACTCTTGTTTCTATCCTGAGCCGTCTTAAGACATTCACGAATTAGCTTTACCTTCTCTTTAGTTTGCTCAATTATTTCGGGGGCCGTCAACCTATGTTCACCAACCTCATCCCAGTGAACAGGTGACCTACACTTACGTCGATACAAAGCCTCGAATGGTGCCATGCCTATGGCACTGTGATGGCTGTTGTTATAGAAGAACTCAATCAACTTAAGCATGCTGTCCCAGTTCCCCTTGAAATCTAACGCGCATGCCCTCAACATATCCTCCAGGGTCTGAATTGTCCTCTCAGATTGACCATCGGTCTGAAGGTAAAAAGCAGTGCTCAACCGTAACTCAGTCCCCATTTTCTTCTGACAGGCTGCCCAGAACTGAGATGTAAACTTCGGATCTCGTCAGATACTATGCTGACTAGCACTCCATGAAGGCAAACAATATTATCGATGTACATAGTTACCAACCTCTCCATAGTAAGTCCGGTAGGGATAGGCAAGAAATGAGCGGACTTAGTCAATCGATCCACGATTACCCATATCACATCATTCCCATTTCTTGTCTTCGAGAGTCCAACCATGAAGTCCATTGTCACATGCTCCCACTTCTATTCGGGTATTTCTAGTGGTCGCATCAGTCTACCCGGTCTTTGATGTTCTGCCTTAACTTGCTGGCAAACAAGACACCTTTCCACAAATTCAGCAATGTGCCTCTTCATGCCATTCCACCAATAATGTCTCTTCAGATTATTGTACATTTTCGTAGCACCAGGGTGAATAGACAGTCTCGAATTATGTGCTTCCTTCAACAACTCCCTCCTGAATTCCTCAACATCTAGTACACACAACCTTCCTTGGTACCACATACTGCCGTCATCATGAACCTGAAATCCATCTACCTGGCTGGTTAGCATTCTTTCTCGTGTTTCTCTAAGTGTCGCATCGTTCTTCTGGGCTTCTTTAATCTGATCTACCAAGGTTGGAGTGATAATTAGCGCTGCCAGGATATCTGCAATAGAATCCACAAGGTCCAAATCAAATTCTGCCATTTCCTTTTCTAGAGTGGCCTGCCGTGCATGGCTCGATTTCCTACTTAAGGCATCAGCAACTCGAGTGGCCTTTCCTGGATGATAGTTGATGGTTAAATCATAGTCTTTCAATAACTCTAACCATCTCCTTTGGCGCATGTTCAACTCCTTTTGCGTGAACAGATACTTAAGGCTTTTATGATCAGTGAACACCTCGCACTTCACTCCATATAAATAGTGGCGCCAGATTTTTAGTGCGAACACCACCGCTACTAGTTCCAGATCATGTGTCAGATAATTCTGCTCATAGGGCTTTAGCTGTCTCGAGGCATACGCAATGACCTTGACGTTTTGCATTAACACGCATCCTGAAATACGAAAGTTAGACCACATCTTTAATTGTACACGAATCAACTTGAAATTATATACATTTACCTAGCCTGTTCTTAGGAGCGTCACTATAAATGACAAACCCTTCTGACGCGGAGGGCTGAGCAAGAACAGGGGCTGTGGTCAGTCTCCTCTTTAGTTCGGTGAAGCTCTGCTCGCACTCGGCGGTCCATTCAAACTTCGACTTCTTCTGCGTCACTCGGCTCAGAGGCACTGAAATAGATGAGAAGCCCTCGACAAACTTCCTGTAGTATCCAGCCAATCCGAGAAAACTTCTTACCTCAGTCACATTAGTGGGTCTAGGCCACTCGGTAATCGCCTCTACTTTCTTCGGATCCACAGAAATCCCTTCTTCGGAGACCACATGACCCAAAAAGGTTACGCTTTTCAACCAAAACTCACATTTATTGAACTTGGCGTACAATTTGCTTCTCCGAAAGGTCTCTAAAACCTCCCTCAAATGCTCAGCGTGAGTCTTTTCGTCAGGAGAGTATATCAGGATATCATCAATAAACACTACAATGAATTTACCCAGCCGTTTCTGAAATACCGTGTTCATTAGATCCATAAAGGCGGCTGGGGCGTTGGTTAGTCCAAAAGGCATAACCAAGAATCCGTAGTGGCCATAACGTGTTCGGAAGGCGGTCTTGGCTGTATCCCCTGATTTGATCCTCAACTGGTGATAACCGGATCGCAAATCAATTTTGGAAAATACTCTAGCCCCCTGGAAGAAATTTCATTAGTGGTGTAGATTAACGAGTAACCGAAAGTTTAAATTATAACTCTAACTTATCATTACCCGTAGCTGATCAAAGAGATCCTCGATTCGAGGTAATGGATACTTGTTTTTGATGGTGATCTTGTTGAGCTCCCTATAATCTATACATAATCTCATGATCCCATCCTTCTTCTTCACGAACAGGACTGGAGCACCCCAGGGTGATACACTGGGTCGGATAAACTTACGATCCAGCAGTTCTTGTAACTGCTCCTTCAACTCCTTGAGCTCTGCTGGAGCCATGCGATAAGGTGCCCTGGATATGGGTTCGGCACCGGGTACAAGATTGATCTCGAACTCTACCTCTCTTTCTGGTGGTAGTCCTGGTAACTCCTCGGGGAAGACGTCTATAAATTCCTTTACTACAGGGATTTGGTCGATCTACGGAACCTCCTGTTCGGCACCCATTGAGAAGACCAAAAATCCTTCTCTTCCTTTCTTTAGTGCTCGAAACGCCTGAGCCGCAGTCAAATAAAGCTCTGGGGTGCCTTCTTCAATTTATGTTTCCCTTGAAAAATAGTTTCCCCCAGTTCAGGTGTCTTCATGCTAACCTGGAGTTGCCGGCAATCAATATTTGCATGATACTTTGCCAAGAAATCCATGCCCAGAATAACGTCAAAGTCGTACATTTGAATCGGTATCAAGGTCGCAGAGAACTGCAGATCGTTAATCTCCAATTCACATCCCTTGTAACGATGATGGGACACGAGTACTTGGCCGCCAGCGGCTTGTATACGGTATGGAGTCCCAATCCATTCGGGGAGAACATCCAGATTCTTGGCAAATCTCTTTGCCATAAACGAGTGACTCGCCCCACTATCGAACAGAACATTGGCTGGCACTTTGTTAATTAAAATCACACCTACCACATTCAAGGTCTAATACTCAACATGCAATAATAACAAATGAATTTAATCCAACTTCGAAATTAAGTGCTTAAATAAACATACCCGTAACCACGTCGCCCGACTCCTCAACCTCTGCATCCGTCATAGCGTGAACCCGAGCATTGGTCCGGCCTCATTCTCCCTGCTGTATTTGAGTCTGTGGGTTCACCTGAGCCGATGCCGAGCATTCCTTAGCTATATGTCCCTGCTTCCCGCAATTATAGCACAACCTCTGATCCTTCCAACATTGTCCCGGATGAAAACGTCCGCACAGTGTACACCGTGAGACAGGTGCCGCAGCTCTTACTGGTTGCGCATCAGTCGCTGCCAGACCCTCAATCATCAGGGTCTGACTCACTGCCCTCTGCTGTCGTTCTGGTCGGAATGGTTGCCCGGACCGAGGGCGCCGATGCACTTTCTCCCTGATTTGCCCGCCTGCAACTCCTCACGGGGTCTCTTCAGTCTCTCCAGTGCAGCAGCCCTATCCAAGTTTCTCTCCACACGTCTACATACCTCCAGTAATCCCTCAAATATGGTGGCCTCTGCACAAACAATCGCCTGCTGGATGCGAAAACTCAAACCTGTATGGAACTTTAGCATCTTGGCCTCCTCATTGTCCATGATGCATGACATATACTGGCCCAGCTCGTGAAACTTCTCAGAGTACTGGTCAACTGTCATAGACCCATGTGTCAGCATCTGGAATTCTGCCATCCTTCTCTGAATAGCACTACCCGGAACATAATGCTTCTTATACTCCTCCACAAACTGCTCCCAAGTCACTGGTAGAGTCAACCTGCGTTTCACCCTATTCCACCACCTTTCAGCTTCCCCTTCCAAGAATAGGGTCGTCACCTCAACTTTCAGGTTCGCAGGTACCTGTATCAGTCTTATCTGTTCGGTTATATTTTTGAGCCAAATCTCGGCTTCCTCAGGCCGAGTAGTACCCCTGAACATCGGTATTCGGGAGTTTTGCATCTCCCTGTAATAGAATCGTAAACCCTGCTGCGGTGGTGGTGGTGGTGGTGGTTGTTGTTGTTGCTGTTGCTGCTGGGTGTGCTGAAGTATCTGGGCGATCTGCGCCTGTTGCTGTGCCATTTGAGTATACTGTTGCGCCATCTGCGTCTGCTGATGGGCTATTAAGGCCGTCAGATTGGCCAGTGTATCCGTAAGGTTTTGGGGAATTGCCCCTTGCCCCTGACGCTCATCTCTGTCTTGTCCACCGTTCCCTGTTGGTTCACGTCGCGGAGGCATTGTCTGTAGACGATTAGAACATGTTAGACAAAATTTGACTTAAGAGTATCGTAAGGAGGTACAAGAGTGGAGGGCAGAAGGGGTAACCCATCCCGTCTACTTATTAACGGCGCTCACCAACCAAAACCCCAGTCATAGCTTATGTCTACTTCGTTTTATTTAAGTTAAAAGAAATCATTTGAAAACAGATCATCACTTATTCTAGGGGTGATTAACTAATTTCACGTTCCCGAGGCGTATCTGAAGCCTGGGCTCTAATACCACCTGTAGTGCCCCGCTCTCGAGCTCCACCCTCGGTAACGGTGCACCCGCCGTATCTCACTAAGGAGAATACAAAGCGTCACCTCAACCTGTTACACGTCAGTGCTGACAGAGAAAATTTTCCTTTACCTTTCTGCGGACGATAAATCATGACACTAAATTGAATTTAATGAACATCAAGAAAATAACGACATTATTACTAGGCTGACCAGGCCTTACAAGTCAAGGTCAAATGTCTAGTTTTAAAAGTATGAAATTGTTTTCAAAGTAATGCTGAAAAGAAAACGTCCGTGTCCCCAAGAACATCATAAAAAACCCGTCTCCATCCTCGCTGCAGACAAATATACGAGTCACTCAGCCCATTCCACAGTATCGGACCCATCCTCAACGAAGATATATAGTCATACTCCGTCTCGGCTTCACCTGGAATAGTAGGGGGTGAGTGATGGTAATCACCCAGTAGGTGCCTCTCAAAACAATACAAAGCTTACATACCCAAAAAGATATCGCCACATAATCACATAAGACAAGGTAGCAGGGCTTATACGGAAAAGCGAAACACTCCACATAGATATGCGCAAGTACGTGATGCATGCTCAAATAATGTGTCACACGAAACGAGAATCATGTCAGACCGTATGCTCCTAGATCTATACGCAATGCATGCTCCCGGGTCTTAAATCCAGCGTCATGGTCTCTAGCCACCACTTGCTGTTTGGGCACCCAAGCCCTATAGACGCTGTATGTCGCATGACACCCACGCCCTATAGACGCTGTATGTCGCATGACACCCACGCCCTATAGACGCTGTATGTCGCATGACACCCACACCCTATAGACGCTGTATGTCATCTCGGTACCCACGCCCTATAGACTCTTATGTCACATGACACCCACGCCCTATAGACGCTATATGTCACATGACACTCATGCCCTATAGACGCTGTATACCTCATGCAAGTGCATGTGCCATGGATGCAAGAGAAAGGATAGAAAAACAGTTGGATGTCATCCCCTGACATCGATCGATCAACGTCCAGCTGGGATACATCGAACCCTCACCGAGCTGACGTCGATCGATCGATGTCCATCTGGGACACATCGATCCCTCATCTGATGGACATCTATCGATCGATGTCCATCATCCTCTGACATCGATCGATCGATGTCACCGTATTACAGGATTCCCTTTCTGTAATTTCTTAAATTCATCCAGCCGCCATCCCACAATCCACACTCACCCATATTTCCATACACACTTAGGCAACATCAAGGTCACTATAAAGTCAAGAATCACAGAACAGAGAATAAACACGTAGGGAACGCATGGATAAGATCATAATTGAATCAAGAATAAAAGAGCTTCAACACATAAAAATACCGCTTTTGCCTATGCAATCTTCGTACCGTTTGAGAGAATAAATATTATGCACCTACCTCGATCCTAACGAGAGTTGATAGATATACGAGAGTGTGTGTTCTTGTTAGCGTTTTGATTCCCTCCTCTTGAACCTTGGATCAAAGGTCTTTCTTTTCTTCTATTCCTATGGCTGAAATCGATGGGGAAAGGGGAGAGGGAGGTCTCAGCCATTTTTAGAGAAAGGTAGGGGAGGGATTAGGGTTAATCATAATGTAAGGAGGGATTTGGGGGGAGGAAAAGGTGGGTTTAATTAGTTGATTAAGATAGAATTTAGTAAATTCAAACACTTTATTTATTTGTTATTTATCTTTCCCCCCTTTTTTTAACACGGTTATAACATTTATAGCACACTAAATGATGACAAGTTGGACCAATCATCAAGTGCCAAGTAAGCATGGCCAAGTCATCCCTCCAATCATAATGTGCCAAGTGAGCAAGATGGTGTCATATCTACACAAGGCAATCTTCCAAGGGCATTAAAGAGAATTCTCAAGAAGGGAAGATACCCTAGGGGGACAGCCATAGATGATAAAAAGAGAAGAATAGTGCAAACAAGTTCAAGACTACAACTCTCATTCTCTCAAGATCAAGAAGCTCTACTACTTTCTTCTTCTCTTTTTCTTTCTTTCTTCTTCTTCTCTCAAGCCTATTGTTCTTATATTCAATATATTGAATAGGATTTGATTAGACCACCATACACGTTTAAATTGTAAAATGTTGATCAAGGTATGATCAAACCTTCATCCGTTCGGTGGTGGTGTTTGTGAAAGGTGTGATTGTTTGTATCGTGTGTGTAAAGGGTGGAGTTGGTGTGTAACTCCAGCAACCCTTGCATTAAGGTGTTAATTTTTGATTAGTGATAACCGAGGAAGGTGTCCTCGAAGACTGGAGTAGGTTGTGTTAACCGAACTAGTATAAAATTCTCGGTGTTATTACTTTCAGCACTTTACTTTCAGTTTCCAACACTTTGCATCGTTTTCATTGCATTAATAAAAATATCAAACGACTTTCAAACATTATCTAACTTTTCAGAAACATAGACATATCTCTTAAGTTTCATTTGGTGCAAGTTTTAACCCATTTGGATAATTATAAGTCAAGCAAACGTTAACAGTTCCGAGACTAGTGCAATCTGATTTTCAGACTTGCAAAGGTTGAGAACTTGAACGTATTTGACATACTTCCCAAAGGACTTTCTCAAAACTGTTTCAACCCATTAAAATAAATATCTTAAGGGGTTTTTCATTAAATTTTCAGATCATTTGGAGTTATGAATTAATCGGAATAAATTTTTCAAATCGGAGTACTGTTTCTGACAGATTTGCGTAATCTGACCACAAACGATTTTTCAAGGGGTTAGAGGTTGCATTTTGATTTGAAATTTTTAAGAAATACTTAAAACCTCTGAGAGTAGAATCTCTCCAAATTTCAGAATTTTTAAAGGCCTGTAACCTAGTCTTTCAAACGTTGTAAAACAGTATCTGAAAACAGAAACTGTTTTTAGAAGTTTGGTTTTTGGGTCAAAATATTTTAAAAACCAAAATTTTCACACCCACTATTCAATCCTCCTTCTAGTGGTGCCTTACAGGTCCTACAAATGATACCTATTTGTCAGTTTATCTGTCGATGTTTGCTACATATTCTCTTTCAAATATTACACAGTATCGTCGATTTTGGCGACTCAAACAAAACCTCGTCTTGCATTTCTGTCATTATCTTGGTCTCAGGATCTTCTTATAGAATGCTTGGTCGGTTGGAGATAATTCAGACTATTTGACTTCTGTATAGCAGTGGCCAACCTGAGCCATAATTGTTGGAGATAATTCAGACTATTTGACTTTTGTACAGCAGTGGCCGACCTGAGCCGAAGTAAGGGCCGACCTGTCGACCTGAACTGAACAACATTTCAGAACCACTGTTCTGTGCTGCCAGCCTTTAGCCGAGTAGAGCTCAACAATGAATGTCCTCATCCGAACTGCCGAGCTCGGCACAAAGCAGAGGTCAGCAAACAAAGCCTCAGAACAACGAACGTTCTTAGTGCAAGCCTGAACTGAACAACACTTTGTACCAACAGTGCTGCATTCTTCCTATAGATAGCTGAGCTCGGCACAAAACAGAGCTCAGCCTCGACAATAACCTTCTCAGCTCAACAAAGCATAGATCCAAGGTGAGTCCAAGACTCTATAGACGTTATTGCTCTGGCACACTGTGCGCAACCAGAGGAGCAACCGTCTCCCAGGATACAACAGAGACCAGTTCAGACAAACGGCACTGCAGCGCTGAACTCAATAAACCTTTTAGAATGTCCTACCTTCTCGGATATAATGCAGCAGATGCAGTATGCAAATGGCTTGTATGCAGCAGGAACAGTATGCAGTATACAACAGAAGAAAGAAGAAGAAAACTTCGGCGTATTGTTTTCTGTGTGTGTTTAGAGGCAGACCGCTGCCTCTATTTATAGAGGAGAAAGGCATGGAGGATACGACAACTGCACATTCACGATCACCCATTATCCCACAACCTACAATCGGCACCAATGTCCCCGAGTTCTCCTTTCACGATCAGAGACTGGTTCAGATTAATCTGGGCCGTTAGGTCATAGGATTAAATCATAACCGTAAGATCAAGTAAGTTATTTTCTGGAAAAATTTAAAAGAAATTTCTCCAAAAATGTAACAGCTACGGGCCAGGCCGAGCAGAGCTGGACGGCAGCCTCAACATCTTCCCTTCGGTCCCTTTTCCTTTGGCACATCCAAAGTGTCTAGCACTATATTTGGTGGCAACTTTCCATCAATTTCACCAATGTGGTATTTTTGAAAATTTTCACTTTTTAACTCCTACTTTGAGCATTAATTTCTCATTCACCCGGTATCGCAATTGAGTGATTCAATAGCCAAAAATTATCTACTCATTACGTAGATAATTTATGACTAATTAGTTTTCGTTTTTGATTAATGTACACTAATCATAATTAAGCTCAAAGTATGTTGATCACCAAATTTTGACAAACCCATTTCAACAATTTCTTCCAACAATCCCCCATATGAATGAAAATTAATGCAAATACAGATGCAGACTCTAACGAGAAGTCAGACAAGGAGATGTTGCATCAGAAGATGTAGCTTCTGGCTTTGAACCTTTCGTAGCGAAGTACTATCGGATTCACTTGGCTAAGTAGTGACTTGATGTCTTGAACTAATCAGCCTTTGCTGTGAATCTAGACAACAGTACTCACACAACATTTTGTTTAACATCCTTTTGGTTCTCATGGTTGTGTTTGTTTTGACCATGAACAATCTGGTTTCAGAAAGTGTTTTTAGAGGATTCTTGCCTCACAGAATTCTCATAGAAGCGGCCTCACTTCACACTTACATAGGTGATTCCTATCAGGAGCATCTGCCATACCCCACTTGATGTATCAAGATATAGGACATCATTAAAAGCTTTAGCTTACCCTAAATATTCTCTGTAGACAGCACTTTTATGCACCGGAATGAGTAAGTGCTAAACTGAACCTTCATAACTTAGTTGTCCCATTGAACCAAGATTCTGGGATCTCCAGTCAACAAAGTTGAGTTACCGTTACAAAGATTCTTGCGTAGTAGGCTTAAGTCCCATTCCGTTTGGCAATTTCGACATCTGATCTCTAGGTAAGCCTTTTGTAAACGGATCCACAAGATTCTCCTTTGATTTTATGTAATCAATGGAAATCACGCCATTAAAGATCAATTGCTTAATGGAATTATGTCTTGGACGTATATGTCGTGACTTACCATTGTAGATGCTGCTTTCTGCTCGTCCTATAGCAGACTGACTATCACAGTGTATGCTTATAGGAGTGATTGGCTTAGGCCAACATGGAACATCTTCTAGGAAATTTCGAAGCCATTCAGCCTCTTCTCTAGCTTTATCTAGTGCTATAAACTCGGCTTCCATAGTGGACCGAGCTATGCACGTTTGTTTTGTTGACTTCCATGTGACAGCACCACCACCAACAGTGAATTCGTATCCACTGGTGGACTTAGAGTCTTTGATATCTGTTATCCAGTTTGCATCACAGTATCCTCCCAATATTGCTGGATATCTCAAGTAATGTAATTTAAGATTCATTGTATGCTTTAAGTATCTCATTACTCTATTCAGAGCCTTCCAATGTTCCTCACTTGGATTATTGGTAAACCTACTCAATTTATTTACCGAACACGCTAAGTCTGGTCTAGTACAATTCGTTATGTACATCAGACTTCCGATCACTTGTGAATACTCCAGTTGAGCCACTGGCTCGCCCCAGTTGTTCCTTAAGTGTGTACTTAAGTCAAGTGGAGTCTTCACTGGTTTTACATCAAGCATATTGAAACATTTTAGAACAGATTCATTATAGCGAGTTTGTGACAACACAAGTTCTTCGGTTATCCTAGAAATTTTAATTCCTAGAATAACGTTAGCAACTCCCATATCCCTCATGTCAAAGTTTCTCATCAACATCTTCTTTGTATTTAAGATGATGTCTCGAGTACTTCCCATGATTAGCATGTCGTATACATATAGACATACTATCACATAGGCATCTGGTGTGTTCTTGATGTACACACACTTTTCACGCTCATTGATCCTGAAGCCATTTAGCAACATTGCCTCATCAAATTTCAAATTCCACTGTTTGGGCACTTGCTTAAGTCCATACAGGGACTTAACGAGTCTACCGACTTTAGACTCTTGTCCTGGAACTATAAACCCTTCCGGTTGTTCCATATAGATTTCTTCTTCCAACTCACCATTCAGGAAAGCAGTCTTTACATCCATCTGGTGGATTTCTAGATTATAGAGTGTAGCAATAGCAACTAGAGTCCTTATAAGAGTGATTCTAGTTACCGGTGAGTAGGTATCAAAAAAGTCAAATCCTTCCTTTTGTCGATAGCCTTTGCTACCAACCGGGCCTTGTACCTGTCAATAGACCCATCCTTTTTCAGTTTTTTCTTAAAGACCCACTTGCAACCGAGTAGTTTACTTCATGGTGGAAGATCAACCAACTCCCAAGTGTGATTTTGCTGAATCAATTCTATTTCATTGTTTACTGCCTCTTTCCATAAAAGGGGCTTCTGGAGTTGACATAGCCTCAAAAAAGGTTCTTGGATGGTCTTCTACCAAATATGTATAAAAATCTGGTCCAAATGACATTGGGATTCTTGCTCGTTTGCTTTGACGCGGTTCCTCAATTTCTTGAGGGCTCGTCTCACGCAATTGCTTACTGGTGCTTGTTTCTTCATTGTTTTTGTCTTTCTTTGGAAAGACATCTTCAAAGAACACCGCATTTCTTGATTCCATAACAACATTCTCATGTATGTCAGGAATGTCCGACTTGTGCACCAAGAATCGATATGAACTATTGTTAGTTACATATCCTATAAATATGCAATCAATTGTTTTAGGCCCAATTCTTACTTGTCTTGGTTTAGGTATTGCAACATTCGCCAAACACCCCCACACTTTTAAGTATTTGTAACTAAGCTTATGACCCTTCCAAAGCTCGTATGGGTTTCATCCACCATCTTAGATGAAATTCTATTTAAAATAATGTTGGCTGAGAGAATTGCTTCCCCCCACAAGTTCTGAGGTAAACTCGAACTTATCAACATAGCATTCATCATCTCTTTTAGAGTACGGTTTTTGCGTTCAGTAATACCATTCGATTGAGGAGAGTATGGTGCAGTTGTTTGATGAATAATGCCATGTTCTGAACAAAATTCATTAAACGGTGCGTCATATTCGCCACCTCTAACACTATGAATCGATTTAATTCGTTTGCTAAGTTGATTCTCAACTTCAATAGTCCTTGAAAGCATCAAGATCTCGTCTTTACTACTACTAGCAAATAGACATAACAGTATTGTGTACAATCGTCGATAAAAGTTACAAAGTACTTTTTACCACCTCTTATTTGCACAAATTTTAAATCACACACATCAGTATGAATTAGACCCAAAGATTCAGTGTTCCTTTGTATTGAAAGAAATGGCGCCTTTGCCATTTTTGCTTCAACACACACTTGGCATTTTCCTTTATTAATGTTCAGTTTGGGTAATAAGTCAAGATTTATCATTTTTTGTATTGACTTGTAATTAACATGACCCAAACAAAAATGCCATAAACACGAAGACTCAAGCATATAAGCAGAAGTAGGAGCATTCTTATTAGCCTCTTCAGGCAAAACTTTCTTGGGTACAACAGTCATCACACTCAGTTTAAACATGTCGTCGGTCAAGTACCCCTTCCCCAGAAATATCCCATTCTTACTCAGAATAAATTTATTACAATCAAATACTAGTCTAAATCCATGATTGACTAGTAAAGCTCCAGAAACTAAGTTCTTGCGGATGTCAGAAACATGCAGTACATCTCGCAGAGCCAGTTCCTTTCCTGAAGTCATCTTCAGAATCACATTGCCCGAACCTTCAATCTTCGAGCTATCAGAGTTCCCCATGTACAGCTTTTCATTATTCTGTACCGGAGAATAATCTCTGAACATTGCCTTGTTGGCGCATACATGTCGAGTGGCTCCAGTATCCACCCACCATTCATGAGGATTTCCCACTGTGTTGCACCCAGAAACAACTGCGCACAAATCCGTATCATTCATCTGGCTGACAAGGTTAGCTTTCGCTTTTTCTTGTTTCTTCTTGGGCTTACGGCAGTCAATACTAAGGTGCCCCTGAATTCCATAGTTGTAACATTTTCCAGTGAACCTTTTGACAACTTTCTTACCTTTAGGGTTCACTCCGACAAGATTTACCTTTTTCTTTTTCGTCACCTCTGCGATATGAGCCTTGGCTTGACCCAAACTCGAACTTGGCTTTCTTTCAGACATTCGGCGTCCTCCTTTATACGGAGTCGAACAATTAGATCCTCCAAAGTCATCTCCTTTCGTTTGTCTTTGAGATAGCTTCTAAATTCCCTCCATGAAAGAGGTAGCTTCTCAATCATATACATCACTATGAAAGATTCACTGAGCGACATGCCCTCTTCTTCCATTTTCCTCAATTTGAGAAACAACAATTTTGCAGTCTGACATTTTAAAATCAAGAAATTTTCCAATGACAAACTTCTTTGTACCGGAATCCTCCATGCAGTATTTCTTATCTAAGGCCATCCACAATGACTTTGCAGTTTTATAAGTACAATACAATCCGTACAACGAATTATCTAAACAACTTAAAATATGACTCAAGCATACATAATTGTTAAAGTTCCATGCTTCAGCCATCAAATTGTTCTGCATGTTCAGATTCGGATCCTCAACCAGAACCACCTCTGGAGGATCCTCAGTCAGCATCTTTGCCAAGCCCAACGTTGTCAAGAAAAACATCTTTTGCTGCCAGCGTTTAAAGAAACTGCCTCCAAACTTCTCAAGCTTCTCAGCCTGTCCAGCAGCAGGAACTGGTGTAGGAATAGGTGCAGCAACAGTAGGTGCGACTGGAATAGTACTGTTCTGTTCCTGAGAACCAACGTGCACAGCATTGATCGAATTAGAGCTTTCGTTCTCCATCACGTTTCTGACAAAAGAGACACACTGGAATCAGTATAGAATCAAACAATAACGTCTTAAGAATTGTTGGAGATAATTCAGACTATTTGACTTCTGTACAGCAGTGGCCGACCTGAGCCGAGGTCAGGGTCGGCCTGCCGACCTAAACTGAACAACATTTCAGAACCACTGTTCTGTGCTGTCAGCTTTTAGCCGAGCAGAGCTCAACAATGAATGTCCTCAGCCAAACTGCCGAGCTCGGCACAAAGCAGAGGTCAGCAAACAAAGCCTCAGAACAACGAATGTTCTTAGTGCAAGCCTGAACTGAACAACACTATACCAACAGTGCTGCGTTCTTCCCATAGACAGCTGAGCTCGGCACAAAGCAGAGCTCAGCCTCAGCAATAACCTTCTCAACTCAGCAAAGCATAGATCTGAGGTGAGTCCGAGACTCTGTCCTTAAGACGTTATTACTCCGGTACACTATACCCAACCAGAGGAGCAACTGTCTCCCAGGATACAACGGAGACCAGTTCAGACGAGTGGCACAGCAGCGATGAACTCAACGAACCTTTTAGAATGTCCTACCTTCTCGGATATAATGCAGCAGATGCAGTATGCAGATGGCTTGTATGCAGCAAGAAGAGTAATGTAGTATACAGCAGAAGAAAGAAGAAGAAAACTTCGGCGTATTGTTTTCTTTGAGTGTTTAGAGGCAGACCGCTGCCTCTATTTATAGAGGGAAAAGGATTGGAGGCTACTGCAACTGCACATTCACGATCACCCATTTTTCCACAACCTACGATCGGCGCCAATGTCCCCCAGTTCTCCTCCCACGATCAGAGACTGGTTCAGATTAATCTAGGCCATTAGATCATAGGATTAAATCATAACCGTATGATCAAGTAAGTTATTTTCTGGAAAAATTTTAAAAAAATTTCTCCATAAATAGAACAGCTCCGGGCCAGGCCGAGCAGAGTTGGATGGCAACCTCAACATCTTCCCTTCGGTCCCATTTCCTTTGGCACATCCAAAGTGTCTAGCACTATATTTGGTGGCAACTTTCCATCAATTTCACCAATGAGGTATTTTTGGAAAATTTCCACTTTTTAACTCCTACTTTGAGCATTAATTTCTCATTCACTCGGTATTGCAATTGAGTGATTCAATAGCCAAAAATTATCTACTCATTACGCAGATAATTTAAGACTAATTAGTTTCCATTTTTGATTAATGGACATTAATCATAATTAAGCTCAAAATATGTTGCTCACCAACTTTGGACAAACCCATTTCCAGAATTTCTTCCAACATGGTCTAGCCACAATTTCTGGAAGTAATGTAAAAGTATTTTCTTATAAATATTAGATTTTTGACAGGTAAATTATTATTCGAACAATAGAAGCGATCGTGTATATTAACCTGCGAAGTCGTGTGTCAAATCATCAAATAGTGTTTTGAGAAAATGTTGTAAGAAACTGTAATTGATCGACAGCTTGCCACAAAATTTTCATTATGGGTCATTGTAAAACTACTTATGTGTGTTTCTAACACATAAGTATAATTGGGTACATCATACTTCTTATACTCTGCTATAGTCGGAATCTTCTAAGGTGATGAAATTAATGTTGTTGTTGTTAGAAACTATTATAACATATCTTGTCCATACCTAGGCCTTTGATGCAACCACCCATCGTCAAAAATCAACTTATTCGCTCTTTTTATAATGACTTGCAACTCTTATTTCGCTAAGAGAAGTAGACTATATGGATCTTCCGAAATCATTGCTTTATATTAAATATTATAATATCTTATATGTCATATAAATTTTTTAAAATATAAACTTTTTTTAATTTTCTCCTCTATGTCTTCCTATATGGTAGGAGGAAAATTTTAAAAAAAATAATGGTGACAATTATCAATGAACTTATGACCGAATAACGTATTTATTTATCAAATTACATACGGGTATGATGCCGAACGGGTTCATTTTTATCTATTTTTCTATTTTTTCCTTTTATTTCTACCATTGTTTGGGTATGTTTTGAAACTTTTCTGGCATGTTTCGAGCTTGTTGATATATTAATACATTACCAGAGGCATTTAGTTCTTCGATTTATTTCTTGGTTTCATCTTCACTATAAGATTTTAAATCTTTCATTAGAGATTAAATTTTTGAATTTTAAAATGTGTATTACATTTTACCTTAACTTGTTCTATGCACTAACTCATAATGTCAACTGTACATATATTTTTATTAAAATCTAAAGATTTGCATTTGACTATTTATATTTTTTTATTAAAATCTAAAAATTTGCATTTGACTAATGATTAAGGTGGATCAAATCATTTACAACTCCAGTAGACATACCCAAAATGAAATGCATACAATCTCTCAAAAGCTCTACAGAAAAGGTCATAAGTCATGTATAAGATGGAAAACATGAGTAGCAATTCTATGTTGTTAGGTCCGTAACACATTCTAGAGGGGGCTGAATAGAGTGTTGGGTAATTTTGCAGAATTTGTTTTGTGGCTCAAATCAAATGGAATTCAAAATCAATGCAAGAATGGGAGATGAGAGGCAATGAATGAGTTCACCGGATATAGAGTGGTTCGAATCGTAAATGATTCTACTCCATTACCACTTGTTACCAAAGTGGATTTTCAACAACTACTCTTCTTATTAAAGCTAATAAGAACAACCACAGAAACACTTACACTAACACCTCAGTGTAAGCAACCACAAAAACAACTTCTTGCACAAAATATCTTTGAGCAACAACAGCAACTACAGCTCTAAGCAAGAACAATTTCTTGCTACCTCACAACTTCAACAAAGTTCTCTCAAGAACTTTCTCACAGTGGGTTGAAGGAAGTAGTAGGGATTCACACTTTCTCACTAGTCTAAACACAAGCAAGAGATCAAATATTTATGGTTCCTCTTACGTTAGCCTCTCTATCTCTCAATATACAACAACGAAGAACAAAGAAAGGCTTAATAAGCATTAAGCACTTTTACACATATGAGAGAAATATAAAATAATGAATAATAAAGCTTGATGATTGTGAAAGTGTGTATTTGCCTCATCCAAGCTTCATCCATTTATAGGAGATGTTCATCATGTTTTTGAAACATCCACCATGTCTTCAACTACATCAAATGTCAAGATAATATCCAAATAGTCTTTAGCCACCCTATGGAGTGATTTGATCCTCAATAGCCAACCTAGAATGGCTTAGACATGGATATAAGAGTCAAGGAATCATGTATTATGTTAGAGTAAAGTCCACAAGAAATTTGAGTAAGATTGAAAAGAGAAAACACCATGAATCTCCCTTGGATTTTATTCCAACGTTCATACAAAATTTGAATTCTGGGGGGACATCGATCGATCGAAGTGCCTGACTGAGAGATCGATGTCCTCCAGAAACTTTGCAGTTTTGAATCTGCTTGACATCGATCGATCGAAGTCTCCCCTGGAGAGACTGATGTGACATCGATCGATCGATGTCCCTTGGACTGAGAGATCGATATTGGACAGAAACTTTTCTGCCTGACATCGATCGATCGAAGTCTCTCTTTAGAGAGACTGAAGTGACATCGATCGATCGATGTCCTCAGTCTGAGAGATCGATGTTGGACAGAAACTTTTCTGCCTGACATCGATCGATCGAAGTCTCTCTTTAGAGAGACTGAAGTGACATCAATCGATCGATGTCCTCAGTCTGAGAGATCGATGTTGGACAGAAACTTTTCTGCCTGACATCGATCGATCGAAGTCTCGCTTTAGAGAGACTGAAGTGACATCGATCGATCGATGTCCTCAGTCTGAGAGATCGATGTTGGACAGTAGAGTTCCAATCTCAACCATTTTTGACATAATGTATTTTTCTCATCTTGTATCAAATCTCAAGTGTAAATTTAACTTATTTAAAACATCTTTACATCATCAAAACATTTTATATCTTAACAATCTCTCATTTTTTGATGATTTCAAAACCATGATTCAAAAGATGTTTTTGCTTGAAAAATTTACATTTGAGCTAGCTAAACTTGATATTTTACAACTCCCCCTTAGTCCATGCTCCCTCATCATATGAACATATCAAAAACTCCCCCTCAACATGTAATCTTCCCAAAATCAATAAGTATATTAACAATATCAAAATGCTCCTCCTCAAACCATGCACCAAATTCCATATTTTCAACATGTGTGCTATCAAACAAGCATACCATAATACTCATACCAATGCCAATCATTTTAGATGTTACCAAGCATATCAAGCAAGCATTTTGTATTTACATCAAGCAACTCATGCAACCAAGCAAATAATGTCAAGACCAAGCAACTTCAATAACCCAAAAATTAGCAACTTCATATAGCAATGCCACCAAACTATGCCAAATACCAACTTATGCCAAATACTATGCCAAATACCAACTTATACAACTTATGCCAAATACTATACCAACTTCTCCCCTCCTTTGAGAACATCAAAAATAGTACCGAGTTTTGAGATTCATAAGTAAACTCAAACTTCTAAACCAATCCTATAGCTACGAGGGGAATAGGGAAGAGCAAGGATAGCTATTCTTCATCAGTAGAGAAGGCTAAGCCGGGAATGCACGCCTTGAGTTTCTCCTTTAGCTTGTTATATTTCTTTTCTATTGTTGAAACACGCGTCTTTAGGCTTGTGTTTTCTTTCTCAAGATCGTCAATTCGTATGACATCTTTTGTTAGATCTTCTTCCCATTGATCTAAAATAAAATGAAGCTCTTTAACTTCATCTTCGGCATTGAATGGTATTTCGGATCCACTCTCTTCTGCCATCGGAGCTTTTCCTTTATCCACTCGGGAGGTTGGGCTTTGTTGAGTTGGTTGTTGAGGTTGAGGTTCAGTTGGAGGCTTGGTTGGATGTGTTGGAGGGATGGGTTATTCTGCCGGAATGTTTTCAGCTTATTCTTCCTCTGGTTCATTTTAACCTCCCCTTCTTTGGGCCTCCTTTCGGGACTTGTGGATTTATTGAACATTGGCTTTTGTGTAATAGTCTCTAGAGGCTAGTTTTTCATCATACTTCTCATTCAACTCCACATTGCTCTTTTGTAGCAATCTATAAATGAGATTGCTACAAGGTAACGACTTTGACTTTTTCGTTATCGCCTCCAACATGTTGGTAAAAACAATCTCCCCAAAATTTAATTGCTCCCTCATAGCAATACGATAACCAATATAAAAATCCAAATCATTTGGGAGTTTAGCCGACTTACCATTGACACAAAAGGTGACAATGGCAAGTAAAACTCTATACATTAAAGGCATGTCATTAGTGTTTTGGGTGGGGTGGAAGCCAAGGAAGGTCTTAACTTCATTTTCAGATACTTTGTACTTGTAGTTGTCCCACTTCCAAGGATCAAAATCATCTAGACCATCATCAGGAACACCAAGAAATTCATTTATGGTTTTTGAATCAAATGCAACAAGTTGACCGTCTATAACAGAGTTCAACGAAAAGGGAATTCCATTTAGGTACTCTACCCACATATTTGCATAAAACAGTGGGGTATATCGAGTGGACATATAACTCATACTTGATACCTCTCAAACAGGTCTCCATTTTTTATCATCAAACTAATTGATGATCGGTCTCAATTCCTCATTGCTAAAAATATCTCCAATTTTGAGCAATTTTAATGGAATAGTGGACCTGTTATTGTCTTCCCATTCATTAAACAAGTTTTGAGCTCTAAGGGAGATATGAACAAATTTACTTGGACCCATTGGTTCAGTTAGAGCATCCTCATATTCTCTGGACTTAAGCCAGGGAAAGTTGTTGACCACAAGCTTCTTCCTTGATTCTGCCAACATGGCATCTTGAGGTTGCTAAGCGGTTTTCATCAGTCCCTTTGTTCTTGAACTAGTTGGGACTTGTGAGTGAGATGTTGGAGGGGTATTTTCTCCCTCACGAGTTGTTCTTGCTCTTTTGGAGGGGTTTTCATTTTTGGGGCCATGGATGATTTAGGGCACATAATTTTTAGTTATTCTGATGAAAGTTGTGAAATTGTTATAGATAGTGATGAATGTTGCAAAAAAATAAATTTTGTTGGAAGAACTAAAGTTTAAGGGGTTGGATTTGATGAATTTTTCCGATATTGAGGTTAGGGTTTGAAGTAGGAGATGAAGAATGAAGAATTTTCTGATTTTCACAACTTTTATACTCTCTGTCCCTGATGACATCGATCGATTGATGTCAGGGACTTCGATCGATCTATGTTCTCCACTTCAATCGATCGATGTCTGATTTTACATCAGTTTTGAAACAGCTACATAGATCGATCGATGTATGCTCAAATCTGTCTTTTTGACAATTTTACCCCTCTAACCATTGTTTATCATCCCTAATCTTGTTCTAATGGACTCGAATGTCTCAGTAGGAAGGGATTTGGTAAATATATCCGTTAGTTGGTCATTGGTTGGAACAAATTCAACACATACCAATCCTTTTTGAATGCAATCCCTTATAAAGTGATGCCTTACTTCAATATGTTTGGTCCTACTATGGTGAACCGAGTTTTGTGCTATACTTATATCTGATGTGTTGTCACATAAGATTGGGACTTTATCAAACTTAACATTATAATCATTTAAGGTATTGATCATCTATAGTAATTGTGCGCAATATGAAGCAGCCGATACATATTCGGATTCCGCCGTTGAAAGTGACACACTATTTTATTTCCTGGAGAACTAAGAAACTAAGAAATCTCCAAGGAATTGGCATGTCATGGAGGTGATTTTTATATCTACTAGGTTTCCGGCGTAGTCGAAGTCACTATACCCCCTTAAGTCAAAACAACCATTTTTGGGATAAAGCAATCCTAAATTCAAGGTTCCTTTCAAATACATAAAGATACGATTAATGGCAACTAGATGCGATTTCTTAGGCATACTTTGAAATCTAGCACATAAGCACACAACATGCAAAATATCAGGTCTACTAGCGGTCAAATAAACTAAACTACCAATCATACCCCTATATTTTGTTACCTCAACCAGCTTTCCTTTTTAATCTTTGTCAAGCTTTGTACTTGTGCTCATTGGTGTGCTCATGTAGAGAAAAAGGGGTTTGAGTAATTACAAAATACATGATTTAAATAACGTGTACCAAACAAATGCATGACACGTTTTATGACTTAACACTTTTTTGTATGAAACCTGCCTTATATAGTTCATATGTATTGTTGTCGTACTAACGAGCCATGAAGCTTTAAAGCTTACATCAAATGGCGACATTTGTTGTGTTTGAACTATTTTCTGGTGCCACCATTAATGAACTAAACTAGTTCACTAAGTGAAGTACTTAGTTAAATGAACTAAGTAGTTCATTAAATGGTGATATATTTGGAGAAGGCACAAAGGCAACAAATTGAAGAATGGAAAGTCTTCTTCTCTCCTTTATACACGCCTTTTAACACACACACACACACACACATATATATATATATATATATAACATGCCCCGACACGTCGCTGCGATATGGCTCCGGCTATTGCGGAATTGCAGCACAACTGAGGCACGTCGCCGGCATTGCGGCTCTGCCGCCGCCGCTGTTCTTCCGTTCCACAATCTTCTTTTCTTCCCTCAATTTTGATCACACCTTCGGTTCCACACCATTAATCCCTTAAAGCAGTAACCTTTCCGGCCAACTGCGATGGCTTCATTAACACTGCCCTCCTTCGCAGCAGTGGTTGCGGGCAAAACATCCTCTCAGCGTATTACTGTATCTCCGAAAACAGTATCGCGATACAAGGGCATCCCAATGATTTCATTTCTCGATTCGAAAATTGATGCTCTTGCTGCTCCATTCAGACATTCATTGGTAGGCACTTTCTGGAATGGCCGACCTCCATTGAAGGTGATACGCGAGGTATTTGAAAAGATTGGATTTCATCATGATTTGCGCATCACACTTATAGATCAAACGCATATCCTTTTGAATTTTCGGAATGAAGCCGATTATTTAAGGTGTTTTTATCGCCGTTCCTGGCACATATCCGGTTGTCACATGCGTATTATGAAATGGACTGTTGATTTTGATCCCGCTGCTGATGTTCCAATAGTCCCGGTTTGGATTGCATTTCCAGGCTTACCAATTCATCTTCATCACCGAGACTCATTGTTTGAAATTGTTCGCACCATAGGCACACCAATCAAGCTTGATGTTGCGACGGCGGATGGATTAAGGCGGTCTGTCGCACGTGTATGTGTAGAAGTGGATGTCTCTCAAGAATTGCCTCAGAAAATATATTTGCAGGAAAAAAATCGAATGATCTTACAATCTATGGTTTATGAAGATTTGCCTCAATTTTGCACCTCATGCAGAAGACTCGGCCATGCAGTTTCAGACTGTCGTCCAAAGGAGAAGGCCCCTATACCGCCTCCGCCACCGCCTCCACCACCCCATCCCAGGACACAACGCTGGACGCCTGTTAAACATAAAAAAGGCAGCAACCCAGCCACAACAGATGATCATTTGCATAATATTTCTGTCAATCCTCAAGCACAGTCGACAGACTTGCCAACGCAAGATGCTCCAGTTGTTGACCCTCCGTCGCATATGGGTGATGATCTGCCGCTGGCTGATGACCTGACAGCTCCCTAGGATACTGAAAATTATGATTTTGGACACTGCTCTGACAATGAGTTGCCAGAGCATGATCAGCAAACAGAGGTAGCTACTATCTCTGCAGAAGTGGTCAGGCGTATGGAGATGATTCCTACATCGCCGGACGACGATGTATTATTATCTCGCCTACAGGATTCTACTGAGAATGCAGAGTTTATTCCTGTTGTTCCTCGTCGTAAGCGTCGTGCAAGAAAGGATCTCCCACCTTTACCTCCCTCCACGATCTTAACTCGTAGTGCGTCACATGCAATCCAGGGAAGTGATACTACTCTATCTCAATGAATATATTAATCTGGAATATACAAGGCATGCGTGCTTCTTTGCCTAGATTGCATAACTTGATACATGAACATCATTTAAATATAGTAGCAGTGATTGAACCGAAGCATTCGCCATCTCATATAGTTCGTTTTGCTATGGATATTGGCTTTTCAAATCATTTCTTTTCTCAATCAGAATGTATTTGGTTATTTTGGCGTGACACGGATTACCGTTTGGTTAGTTCGCAGGATCAAAATCAGGTGGTTCACTTCACTTTTTTATTCCGCCAGCTTCAACAGCATTTTGTCTTATCAGTGGTCTATGGCAATCATACATTATCCCAGCGTCGCTCTCTATGGCATTCGCTATCTTCTTTCTCGGAATCCAATGACATGCCTTGGATTATTGAGGGCGATTTTAATACTTTTCGATCTCTGGAGGATCATGCAGGCCGATCTCAACCGTCCATCTCGTCCATGCAGGATTTTAATGATTGTATTGAATCATGTTCTCTAATGTCTCCACAGTATCATGGGCCGCGATATACTGGACAGATGGTAGAGGACTTGGTCGAGTCAGTCGCAGGCTAGACTGGTTATTTTTTAACTCCTCTTTTCAAGATGTTTTTGAAGACACACGGCTTTCACACCTACCCCGAGTTTCTTCAGATCATACCCCATTATTATTTTCATGCCGATTGGGTAATACCGAGGGACGCAGGTCTTTTCTCTTTTTAGACTCCTGGTTGCATCATCCAGACTTTCATAATTATATGAGAACTGCTTTGACATCTTATCCAACAACAGGGGGGATGTATGGATTTTATGCGAAGTTGTTCCGACCAAAGAAGGATGTACAGAGTTGGAATAAGGAAATTTTTGGAAATATCTTTTCCAATGTTAAGAATGCGGAATCTTTTATGGCTCAAGCTGAGCATGCTTGGGACGCTGACTCTACAGAGGCAAACCGTGAGGTATACCACAAAGCAAAGGCGGAATATCTTCAAGCCTTGTTATATGAGTTTCATTATTGGAAACAGAAGGCACGGGTTCGATGGTTACAAGATGGGGATGCAAACACACGCTATTTTCATTCTATAGTTAAAGGTCGGCATACTCAACTGCGTATACAGCAAATCCGTACATCTGATGGCAGGTTATGCACTGATATTGCATCTATTAAGGACGAAGCTGTGGCTTTTTACACCTCCTTATTCACGCGGGAACACACACACAGTTATGAGGCCGTGCTCAACAATATACCATCCCTAATTACAGCGGAGGACAACTTGATGCTTACAAAGATTCCTACTGAAGAGGAAGTTAAGACATCACTCTGGCATTTGGACCCCCATAGCGCAGCAGGTCCTGATGGATTCAATGGTAATTTTTATCGTTCCTGCTGGTCAATTATTCATACTGATGTGGTTAAGGCAGTCCAGGAATTTTTCCTTGGCATCCCTCAGCCTACTCTCATGGCTAGTGCTCTTATCACATTAATACCTAAAAAGCCATTGCCGGACACATTTAGTGATTTTCGGCCTATCCGTCTCACTAATTTTCTGAGCAAGGTCTGCACGAGAATAATTGCTACTAGACTCAATACCTTGCTCCCAAGAATGATTTTGCCAGAGCAAACTGGCTTTCTCCTAGGCTCTAATATTTCCACGCAAGTAATAATGGCCAGAGAGATGATACATATGTTGGATAAAGGTGGTCCTCAGCTATGCTTGAAGCTAGATATGATGAAGGCTTTTGACCGCGTCAGCTGGGAATATCTTGAGAGGCTATTTCGTACTTTTGGATTTTCTGAGTTTTTCATTCGCCTCGTTTTGAATCATTTGCGCTCCACCACATTATCAGTTCTGGTTAACGGCCAGCCTACAACATCCTTTCGGCCATGCAGGGGTGTTAAGCAAGGGGATCCTTTATCCCCTCTGCTTTTTATTCTTTCATCTGAAGGTTTTAGCAGGGGATTAAAATCATTAGTAGCATCGGGTGCGATACAACCTTTCCGTCTTGGCAGGGTCCTTTTTACTATCACCCACTTAGCCTATGCAGATGATATCTTGGTTTTCTTGCGTGGAACTCAGCGTAATCTTCGACGCTTTCATTCCTTCTTGGCACAGTATGAAAATGCCTCTGGTCAAAAAATAAATTTTCAGAAAAGTAGCTTCATTCCATCGGCTGCAATTACGCCACAACAGCGCCGTGACTATACGAGTCTATCACGGGAATGCGGAGGTCACATCTGCCATTTCGATATCTTGGTTCCTATTTACATAAGGGCATTAACAGATCGAGATATTGTGCTTCTTTATTACAGCACATAGATGATCGTCTCCACGGATGGCATTCTAAATTATTATCTTCTGCTGGCCGACTGGTCTTGTTGCGTTCAGTTGTATCTTCTCTGCCTTTACATATTCTCGTAGCAGGAGGCCTGCCCAAATCGGTAATTCACATCATACATCGCAAAATGGCAACATTTTATTGGGGTTGTAGGCATCATTGGGTATCCTGGGCACTATTACAACGCCACGGGAGGAGGGCGGATTGGGAATTCGAAATCTATGCATATTACAGAAAGCATATCATTGTCGTATTTGGTGGTCATATCAGCAACAAACTACACTTTGGAGTAAATACATGTATGATAAATATGGCAACCGTGGAGATTATCTGCCTCGGCTACCAGATTCCCTGGTGTGGAAACTCATTTGCAGGATTCATCTGTATTGCACAAACCGAGGGTCAGGCGGCACACATTACATGGACTCTAACGCCAACGGGGGAATTCTCTTTGCGTAGTGCATATGATATATGTCGATCTTCCGGTCCATCACTCCTCTCGACAAAATTTATTTGGTTTAAGCATCATTTGCCCACCACTCAGGTATTTCTATGGCGAATATTTCATTTGGCGTTACCATTTGAAGACTATACTTGTAAGTTATTTGTCGCATGCCCTACCCAATGCCCATTTTGTAAGCAGGAGTCTGCTACGGTGGATCATTTATTTTTATACTACCTGGGCATTCGATCGATATGGAGTTATTTTGCCAGCGAGTTACACTGCCCGCTCCCGAGATCCTTGAGGCTCTGACAATATTTACTCTCTTGGTGGTATCATTCGAATTTTTCTACTTTCCTTGGTGTTTTGCGAGTCATAGTCCCAGCAATCATCGTTTACACTGTGTGGCGCGCCTATGCATCTCTAGTATATGGTGAGCCACAAAACTCTTCAGTATCATCCTTAAAGTTCACCATACAGTAGGATATCTCAATGCGGTGTAAGTCAATAGCGGGTTCTAAATTGCTGACTGGTCCGTACCATCCCTTTTCTTGGCTTCCCCCACTACAGAACCCACATCCAATTTTGGTGTGATGGAGGTTACCTCCATCTGGTCGGTTTAAATTAAATATAGACGCAGCAGTTGGAAGACACTATAGTGCAGGCGGTGCTATTTTGAGAGACCACGCTGGTGCATGTGTTGGAGCAGTTTCGTTTAAATTACCACCAAGTTCCCCTATTCATGCGGAGATACAGGCTGCGTTATTTGGACTATTGTATTTTCTGCCTCTATATCGGGCGATTATTTTAGAATCAGATTGTGCGTTGCTCATATCGCGGTTATCGCACCCTCAGCTGGTTCACGGCAACTATTATCTTCAGTTGCTACACACGTTAGTGCGTCTACATCATTTGGGCTTCTATCATATTTATAGAGAAGCAAACATGGCGGCACACTATCTTGCACAGAATGCTATGTTAAACCCATGCACTCAAGTTTACAATTCTCGCTCTCTTCCGCCATTAGTGCATAGTTCCGTCTCACTGGATCTTTCTTCAGTACATTTGAGGGTTCCATGACCTATATAAGTCTTTCATATGGATTGGTGCAACCTGAATTTTCCTGCTTGTGCCCTTCAGGGTTCAGGCAGGTTTGGTATGATTTGTTACCTACAGGTTTTATTTATTTCTCACATTGGGTCGATTGTTGATAACGTCGCTTCTTTATGTCTTTATGTATGGTTTGGACATTTTCATGTCACTTTCGAGTGGAATCCGGCTGAGACGCTGTCATCACTCTGGTTAGCTACATCGGATCTCACCTTGACGGGACAACGATTATACCATTTTCAGATCTTCCATAAGGATTGGCATCTTTTCATTATTTCTGCCTGTCCTCTAGTCGGGGCAGGCGGACTTAGTATGATCTTCTTTCTGGTTGTCTCTACCCTTCCCCTATATTTTATATGTCTGCTTCACTCATCGCTTACTATATTTTCTGCATGGTATGTCTTGCGACTCTTATTTGATGGTCGAGTTGATGATGTGTATCTGTCTGCTAGGACGCGGGACTCCTACAAGCAAGCAAGTGGTTCCGTAATGTTGCAAGTCTTCCATATAGATTGGCATTTCTTTACTACATCTAACGGTCCCTCTTCGGGAGCCGGCAGACTTGTTATGTTCCTCATTCTAGTTGCCTTCATCTTTTCAGCGTGTCATCTATATGGCTTTCACTCAGTCACATATTTATTTTATGCATGGACGCGATCCCGACTCTCATTGGTCTGCTTCATCACTCGCGGCTTTGCTATCTTTGACGGAACGAGGGCACATCAACCGCGGACCTCTACATGGCTTTCTTTCATTTTGCAACTTTTGTATTCTTTTCGGCTTGTACATTATTTCATTTTTCACTGTAGCACCTATCAACATTCCATCTATATAAATATGTACGCTTTTTCCTTCGCCAAGGTTTTATCCACAAGGGTGGTTTTTCTTGGCAAGGTTTTAATGCGGTATATCATATATATTTGGATGTTGATAATCATATACTGCTACCATCGCCATGCTTCCCTACTTTGTAATAAGGCTTTCCTCCGCCAGAAGTGAGAGATAATTATAATAAAAATTTTCTTTCATATATATATATATATTCAGATTTTTTAAAAAGGCACTATACACATATAATCCAACATACTACCAATTCGTTATATATTTTGCGAACGTACGTTATCGTCACACCACTATATTTACCTCATATTTATGAATATATTCAGGTCTTATATCATATGATATAAGTCATGGTGATGATAAAATTATTACGACACGTTACAAGGTTCTAAACCAAAAATTGTCGTATAGAGTGAATACCAATACTTTGCCAACGTGTCATGTACTTGCCATATATAGATGGCTAGCCCCTACACTTCACAAATGGCCACAAATTTTGAAATTTGTGGCTTGCATGCTATATTCATCCATGAAATCATTCCATGTTGGCACTCACAAATCACCCCAAATTAAGGCCAAATTGTGGAGATTCCAAATTCAATTTTTAAGCACATGTAGGCGCCACTTTAATCAGCCATGAGAGCTGAATATTAAAGTTTAATTTATGTATATTATGTGTCACATAATATATATAACATGTGCAAAAATTTGTAATTTAATCGGAGAACGGGTAATCGAGAAACGTCGAAAAATCGGTTTTCTACGAACACGACACTTGGAACATTTTTGGCATGACATATAACATGTATCTAGACACTTTTTACATATTTTATACATTCTAATGTGTTCTAGAAAAATCAATTAAGGGCTGATTGGAATATACCATATGTGTATAATTATTGTGCACTATTTTACAAAGTTTGCAAAAATAAAATTCAACACATGTGCAACTATCATCACACGCCTACTTCAGCCTTGGTGGAGCATATGTGGAGCTTTGTTGGTATCTTGATTGACCAAGAATGAAGTATACAAGGTTGGTGACATAAAGAAAGGAGCTACACAAGGTAACATTTCAAACTATGTCACATTAGTAACTCATGATGAAATTTTCAGCATGTGTGCATTGAGTTGGCCGAAAATTATCTCTTAATTGTGCCATATTTAATTCTTTGAATTAAATGGATTAAATGAAAGATAAAATGGCAATGTTCTAAAGATGTTATGGAAATAATGTGGTGATATTTTTAAATATCACACATGCTGAAAATTTCAGCATGTGTGGAATGTATATGGCCGATTTTATGGTCATGAAGGTTACCAATTTTATTCCAAAAATTAGTAGAAATGTTATGTACTAAATGATGATTGATTTCTTCTACATTTTCAAGGAATTAATTTATACAACATGGCAAGAATTTGAATGAGTCTTGGATAGTGCATATGCTGAAAATTTCAGCATGTGTTAAAACAAGGTAGCCGATTTTTTGGAAGGAAAATAGAGATTAATTTGTCTTGACAGTTATGTGGAATTGATACGAGACTTATGGAAACATTTTTATGGCTAATTGGCACATGTTTTAAGTGATATTTTTCAGATTTATCTAGTAATTAAATCATGACAACTTTCATCCAATCAATGAGTGCCAAGTAAGCAATGTTATAATGATCATCCAATGAGGAGTTGCCAAGTAAGTAAGTGAATGTTACAATGATGCAAGATACTCTTCCAAGGACTTAAGAGATAATTTTCAAGAGGAAGAAAAGGCATAGGGGGCGGTCACATGGTGATAAAAAGAGAAGAAGGAGAACAAACAAAAACACAAGACAAGTCTTGCAAATCAAAGAGCTTAAAACGTTTTCATCTCCTTCTCCTACTACACTTCTTTCTTTCTTATCTCTTAAAGCCTATTGTATTCATATTCATACATCTTGAATAGGCTTCATCTATACCACCATACACTCTATATTTTTGTAAAATATTGATCAAGGTGTGATCAATCTTGCGTCCGCTAGGTGGTGGTGTTCATGATAGTTGTAATCACTTACAAGGTTTGTAAAGGGTTAGAGTTGATGTGTAACTCCATCAACCCTATGTAGTAAGGTGTTGTTTGTGTTTTTTGATTAGTGATATCCGAGGAAGGTGTCCTCGAAGACTGGAGTAGGTTGATTTAACCGAACTAATATAAAATTCCTTGTGTTCTTAACTTTTCAGCACTTACTTTCAATTTCCAGCACAGTACATCATTTTTATCACGTTCTTAAAAATAGTAAACGAACTTAAAAAATCACGAAACTTTCCAAAAACATAGCCACACATTTTAAGGTTTATTTGGAGCAAGTTTCAACCCTTTTGGACAAGTATAACTTATCCAAACGTCAAAAGTTCGGAGACTAGTGCTGTCTTATTTTTAGGCTTGCAAAGGTTGAGACTTTGAACGTATTTGACTAAATTTCCAAAAGAATGTTTCAAAACTGTTTCAACCAAATTAAATAAACATAATAAGGGGTGTGTCATTAAATTTTCAGAGCATTTGGAGTCACGGTTTAATTGGAATTAATTTTTCAAATCAGACTACCGTTTCTGGCAGATTTGCGTAATCTGACCACCAACGATTTTTAAAGGGGTTAAAGGTTGAATTGTAATTTGAAATTTTTAGGAGATACTCAGAACATCTGAGACTAAGATCTCTCCAAATTTCAGAATTTTTGAAGACCTGTAACCTAGTTTTCAAAACGTTTCAAAACAGGTCCTGAAAACAGAAACTGTTTTCAGAAGTTGGATTTTTGGTCTAAAACAATTTTAAAAACCAAATTTTCCGCACCCACTATTCAAACCCCCGCTTCTAGTGGTGTCTTGCAGATCCTACAAGTGGTATCAGAGCGCAAGAACACTCACAACAGAAGGATCCAACGATCTAAGTGAGATGGCAACCACAAACTTCAAAAGCGAGCAAGAAGGTATGTCCAGTCAAAGGCCTCCTCTCTTTGACGGTGAGTCTTTTATTCAATGGAAGTTAAGAATGAAACTTTTCATTATGGCTATTGATATTGATCTATGATCCATTATAGAAGATGGTCCATTTGTTCCGTCAAAATTATCCACTATAGATGGAGTCACACTAGATGTTGTTAAGCCTAAACAAGAGTATACTAGTGATCATAAAAAGAGAATGAGTATGAACGCTAGAGCCATGCAATTACTTCTAAATAGGCTAAGTAAAAGTGAATCTAGCTATATGTCAAATTGCTCTAGTGCTCAAGAAATATGGAGAATTCTTGAGATGAAATACGAAGGGACTAGTCAATTAAAAGAGTCCAAAATTAACATGCTTATGTCCACACTTGAGCCATTTAATTATTGCCAAATGAGTCTACTGTTGATATGGATCTACGCTTGACTAACATTTACAATTCTCTTGAGTCTCTTGGCAAAGACTTCTCTATGCAGGAAAAGGTCCAAAAGGTATTATGAAGCCTACCATCCTAATGGGACCCTAAAGTGATAGCTATAGAGGAGAGCAAAGAAACTAAATCAATTAAAATGGATGAACTAATTGGATCACTTAAGGTATATGAGAACAAACTCACTATAAGGAAATCATAATCGTCATCAAAACAAGGTACGACTATTGCCTTTATATCAAATGAATACGTCTCTACTTCTTCCGATCACGTAGATGATAGTGATTCTGAATCAGACAATGATGACTTAATTCTATTGGCTAAAGGCTTGAGAAAATTCACGAGAAAGTCATTTAAGAACAAACCTAAGGCTACTTCCACTAAAAGAAATACGAATAAGACAATGACGTTAAATGCTACGCTAAACTTGGACATTTATCATATGACTGTCCTAACAAGGATAAGCAAACAAACAAACACCTTGACAAAGATCGGAACAAAAATAGACTCATCTCAGAACCTAAGCAAAGGAAAAGAGCTCTCAAGGCCTCCACTTGGAGTGACACATCTGATTCGGAGACTGATACAGAAGAAGATACTGCACAAGTATGCTTTGTATCCAAAGCATCAAACGAGGTATCTTCTGACTCTGATTCTGACTCTGAGCCTTCATATGATGATCTTTTTAGTCAGTATTTAGAATTGCATAAATTTACTAAGACTCTCGCAAAAGAAAAGAAGCGATTAATCGAAGACAAGAAGTTGTTAGAATCTTCTAACACGAATCTTGTTGCTCAATTAAACGATTCAAAAGAAGAGTCATCATGCATCATAAATACATTAAAATCAGAGATCACATCATTGAAAACACATAACAATGAAATGAAATTCGAGATTTCAAATTTGAAATCAAGGAATACGGACTTAGAGAAAATGATGAAACAGTTTGATACGGGATCTAATATGCTAGATTGCATTATTTTATCACAAAAACATGATAGTGATAAAACCGGATTAGGATACATTGAGACAAATGAAGTATCCATTAAACCAACCAAATTTGTCTTGTCTAAGAAAGTAGACACACCAAAAGCAAACACGGCGTCTAAGATGACGCAAAGACCCCCTCTCCCCTCATCTTGCCATACTCCTTTATATCATGCAAAATATAATTATGTGCCATATAGATGTGAGAAGAAACAAGTGATGCATACATGACTTTCATTCCATCCATCTAGATCACGCACTATGCACACCAACACGAGGACATATAAAAAGCGAACACCATATGATGCACATAGAGGAGTTCTCGGCCAAAGGCCTAAAATCCACTCACCACATGTCTACTACATCTCCTTCATCTACATTCTTACCCTTTGATAGACCGAGAAGGATCACCCAAGTATGGGTACCGAAAGGTACTTTTACTAAGAGGTGAATAACTAACTCACAAGAACCCAAAATTAAAAGGGTACCTAAATCATTCTCGTACATTGCAGGGAACCCATACATTAAAAGACACATCAATCAATTGGTTCCTTGACAGTGGTTGCTCGAGGCACATGACGGGTGACCCGAGCTTAATCACAAAGTTGAAAAAGGTCACGAAAGGCGGATCCGTGACCTTTGGAGACAACAATGAAGGAAGAATCATCGGAAAATGTACAATTGGAAGCCCAAGCACCCTCCATATCTCCAACGTCTTTTTGATTCCTATATATTGTGATAGTATGAGTGCCATCAACTTATCTAAGAACCCCATTCTACATTCTAAGGCAAAGCATATAGAAGTCCGCTATCACTTCCTTCGTGATCACGTCAACAATGGTGATATTATCATAGATCACGTACGCACAGAGGCACATGTAGCAGATATTTTCACTAAGACACTAAATCAAGCCACATATGAAAATCTTCGTTCTAAATTAGGCATGATTTCTACTGATTTGATTTGATATCTCTTTCCATATTTACATGCATTTTTGATTGTCTTTCCAAAATAAAGAGGGAGAGAATACATGATTTAAGGGGGCTAGAGAGATTGATTGCACAAAACAAGGGGGAGAAAATTCGAAATTCGAAATTCAAAATTTGAATTTGTGCATGATTGGAGGGGGAGCGACAAAAGTTAAATCATGAACTTAGGTTATTTTGTAAATCATCAAAAGGGAGAGATTGTAGAGAAAACGGAGTTTGAGTGATTACAAAATACATGATTTAAATAACATGTACCAAAGAAATGCATGACACATTTTATGACTTAACACGTTTTTGTGTGAAACCTGTCTTATATAGTTCATCTATATTGTTGTCGTACTAACGAGCCATGAAGCTTTAAAGCTCACATCAAATGGCGAACATTTGTTGTGTTTGAACTATTTTCAGGTACCACCATTAATGAACTAAACTAGTTCACTAAGTGAAGTACTTAGCCAAATGAACTAAATAGTTCATTAAATGCTGATATATTTGGAGAAGGCACAAAGGCAACAAATTGAATAATGGAAAGTCTTCTCCTCTCCTTTATACACGACTTTAAACACACACACACACACATACATATATATATATATATATATATATATATATTCAGATTTTTTAAAAAAAGCACTATACACATATATTCCAACGTACTACCAACACGTTATATATTTTGCGAACATATGTTAAAGTCACACCACTATTACCTCATATTTATGAGTATATTCAGGTATTATATCATATGATATAAGTCATGGTGATGACAAAATTATTACGACACGTTACAAGGTTCTAAACCAAAAATTATCGTATCGGGTGAATACCGAAACTTCGCCAACGTGTCACGTACTTGCCATATATACATGGCCAGCCCCTGTACTTCAAAAATGGCCACAAATTTCGTGGCTTACATGCTATATTCATCTATGAAATTATTCCATGTTGGCACACACAAATCAACCCAAATTAAGGCCAAATTATGGAGATTCCAAATTCAATTTTTAAGCACATGTAGGCGCCACTTTAATCAGCCATGAGAGCTGAATATTAAAGTTTAATTTATGTATATTATGTGTCACATAATATATATAACATGTGCAAAAAGTTGTAATTTAATCGGAGAAAAATTGGGTAATCGAGAAACGTCGAAAAATCGGTTTTCTACGAACACGACACATGAAACATTTTTGGCATGACATATAACATGTATCTAGACACTTTTTACATATTTTATACATTCTAAAGTGTTCTATAAAAATCAATTAAGGGCTGATTGGAATATACCATATGTGTATAATTATTATGCACTATTTTACAAAGTTTGCAAAAATAAAATTCAACACATGTGCAACTATCATCACACGCCTACTTCAGCCTTGGTGGAGCATATGTGGAGCTTTGTTGGTATCTGGATTGACCAAGAATGAAGTATACAAGGTTTGTGACATAAAGAAAGGAGCTACACTAAGGTAACATTTCAAACTATGTCACATTAGTGACACATGCTGAAAATTTCAGTATGTGTGCATTGAGTTGACCGAAATTTATCTCTTAATTGTGCCATATTTAATTCTTTGAATTAAATGGATTAAATGAAAGATAAAATGTTAATGTTCTAAAGATGTCATGGAAATAATGTGGTGATATTTTTAAATATCACACATGCTGAAAATTTCAGCATGTGTGGAATGTATATGGCCGATTTTATGGTCATGAAGATTACCAATTTTATTCCAAAAATTAGTAGAAATGTTATGTACTAAATGATGATTGATTTCTTCTACATTTTCAAACTATTAATCTATACCAACATGGCAAGAATTTGAATGAGTCTTGGATAGTGCACATGCTGAAAATTTCAGCATGTGTTAAAACAAGGTGGCCGATTTTTTGGAAGGAAAATAGAGATTAATTTGTCTTGAAAATTATGTAGAATTGATATGAGACTTATGTCAACATTTTTATGGCTAATTGGAAAATGTTTTAAGTGATATTTTTCAGATTTATCTAGTCATCAAATGATGACAACTTTCATCCAATCAATGAGTGCCAAGTAAGCAAGGTTATAATGATCATCCGATGAGGAGTTGCCAAGTAAGCAAGTGAATGTCACAATGATGCAAGATACTCTTCCAAGGACTTAAGAGATAATTTTCAAGAGGAAGAAAAGGCATAGGGGGCGGCCACATGGTGATAAAAAGAGAAGAAGGAGAATAAACAAAAACACAAGACAAGTCTTGCAAATCAAAGAGCTTAAAACGTTTTCATCTCCTTCTCCTACTACACTTCTTTCTTTCTTCTTTTCATATTCATACATCTTGAATAGGCTTCATATATATCACCATACACTCTATATTGTTGTAAAATATTGATCAAGGTGTGATCAATCTTGCATCCGCTAGGTGATGGTGTTTGTGATCGTTGAATCACTTACAAGATTTGTAAAGGGTTGGAGTTGGTTTGTAACTCCATCAACCCTGTGTGGCAAGGTGTTGTTTGTGTTTTGTGATTAGTGATAACCGAGGAAGGTGTCCTTGAAGACTGGAGTAGGTTGATTTAACCGAACGAGTATAAAATTCCTTGTGTTCTTTACTTTTCAGCACTTACTTTCAGTTTCCAGCAAAGTGCATCATTTTTATCATGTTCTTAAAAATAGTAAAAGAACTTCAAAAATCACGAAACTTTCCAAAAAACATAGCCACACATTTTAAGGTTTATTTGGCACAAGCTTCAACCCTTTTGGACAAGTATAAGTCATCCAAACGTCGAAAGTTCTGAGACTAGTGCAGTCTGATTTTCAGGCTTGCAAAGGTTGAGACTTTGAATGTATTTGGCTAACTTCCCAAAAGAATTTTTCAACACTGTTTCAACCCAATTAAATACACATAATAAGGGGTGTGTCATTACATTTTTAGAGCATTTGGAGTCATGGTTTAATTGAAATTAATTTTTCAAATCAGACTACCGTTTCTGGAAGATTTGCGCAATCTTACCACCAAAGATTTTTAAAGGGGTTAAAGGTTGAATTTTAATCTAAAATTTTTAGGAGACACTCAGAACATCTGAGACTAAGATCTCTCCAAATTTCAGAATTTTGGAAGACCTGCAATCTAGTTTTCAAAACGTTTCAAAACAGGTCCTGAAAATAGAAACTTTTTTCAGAAGTTGGGTTTTTGGTCTAAAACAATTTTAAAAACCAAATTTTCGGCACCCACTATTCAACCCCTCTTATAGTGGTGCCTTGCAGATCCGACAGCTCACACTTCTTCCATCCTCAAACTTTTATTTCTTGAGTAACTCCTTTGTGTATTTTGTTTGAGATATGTATACTCCATCTTGAGTTTGCTTGATTTGAAGACCAAGGAAGTAATAGAGTTCACCCATTATGCTCATCTCAAATTCTCTTTCCATCAATTTAGCAAAAAGCTCACAAATAGAATCAATAATTTAGCAAAAAGATCACAAAGAGAAGCATACCCCTATATTTGGTTACTTCAACCGGCTTTCCTTTTTCATCTTTATCAAGCTTTGTACTTGTGCTCATCGGTGTGCTCACACTTCTTCCATCCTCAAACTTGTATTTCTTGAGTAACTCCTTTATGCATTTTGTTTGAGATATGTATACTCCATCTTGAGTTTGCTTGATTTGAATACCAAGGAAGTAATGGAGTTCACCCATCATGCTCATCTCAAATTCTCCTTCCATCAATTTAGCAAAAAGCTCACAAAGAGAATCATTAGTAGCACTAAATATAATATCATCCACGTAAATTTGAACAAGCAATTGACGATTTCCTTGTTCTTTAATAAAAAGAGTAGTGTCGAATTTTCCTCTTGAAAACTCATTTTCAAGTAGCAAGTTACTTAATCTTTCATATCATGCCCTAGGAGTTTGTTTAAGTCCATAAAGGGCCTTTTTGAGTTTAAATACATGATTTGGATAATCATGATTTTCAAACCCCGGTAGTTGAGCAACATACACCTCTTCTAGAATTATTCCATTCAAGAATGCAGATTTCACATCTATTTGATATAGTTTGAAATCCTTATAGCATGCATATGTTAATAGCATCCTAATGGCTTATAACCTAGCTATGGGGGCAAAGGTCTCATCGTAGTCTATGCCTTCTTCTTGTCTATATCCTTGAGGTACTAACCTAGCTTTGTTTCTAGTGATGTTTCCTTTATCATCCATTTTGTTTCTAAATACCCATTTAGTGCCAATTATAGGGTGATCACAAGGTTTAGCCATTAATTCCCAAACATCACTTCGTTCAAATTGATTTAGCTCTTTTGCGTGGCTAATACCTAATCTTCATCATTTATTGCCTCTTTTATATTTTTAGGCTCAACTTATGAAATGAACGCGTTTTCATTAAATTTTCTCCTTGTCATTATGTTTTGACTTGTTTCACCTAGTATTAGTTCTTTTGGATGATCTTTCTTATACATATATGAATCCGGTAAATTTGAAGAATCTCCTCTTACTTCTTCATCTTCAACCTTATGTTCAAGTGGATCAATCCTAAGGTCAATGACAATATTCCCTTTTGGATTCTCAAATTTTTCTATATGACTTACTTAAATTATTTCCTCATCATCATCATTTATGCATGGTTCGTCGTCAAGAATTTCACTAAATTTAACATGAATTGACTCTTCAACCTTCATACTCCTTTTGTTATATACTCTAAATGCATTGCTATTTTGAGCATATCCTATAAAGATTCCTTCATCCGCTTTGAAGTCAAGTTTATCCAAGTTATCTTTGGCGTTAAGTATAAAACACTTACAACCAAATAACTTTAAATAACCAATATTTGGCACTTTACCTTTCCAAAGCTCATAAGGAGTCTTTTTGAGAGACGGTCTCAGGTAAACTGTATTGATTACATGACAAGCGGTGTTTACCGCTTCGGGCCAAAATTATTTGGGTAGCTCAAATTTATTTAGTATGGCTCTACTCATTTCTTAAAGTGTTCTATTTTTCCTTTCCGTAACACCATTTTGTTGAGGAGTTCTTGGAGACGAGAAATTGTGTCCATACCCTTTGGATACACAAAATTCTTGAAACTCACCATCAAACTCACCACCTCTATCACTTCTAATTTCTTTAATTGTGTCTTCTTTTTGATTTTCTAATCTCCGACAAAGTTTTATAAACTCTTGGCATGCATCATTCTTTTTAGCTAAAAACATTACCCAAGTGTACCTAGAGAAGTCGTCTACCACCACAAAGGTGTAATGTTTTCCACCTAGACTTGCCGTACCAATATCCTCATACAAATTCATATGAAGTAATTATAGAGGTTTGGTGGTAGAGATTTCACTTTTGGGCTTGAAACTTGTTTTAACAAGCTTTGCCTTTTGACAAGTGTCACATAAGGCATGGTTTTCGAAATTCAATTTTGAAAGACCTTGGACCTTTTTATTTTTGCAAATCTCTTTGAAGTTTTTAAAACTAATATGTCCAAGCCGTCTATGCCATAGTTGAGTCAAATCATTTTTGGCAACTAGGCAAGAAACGTTTTGTGATATCAAATCATGTGTGCTGAATTTATAAACATCATTTTTCCTTATAGCCTAAAAAACAATCTTATCATTCTTTTTCACAATGCATTTTCTTTTCACAAATTCAACTTGAAAATTAGCATCACATAGTTGGATAATACTTATCAAATTATATTTAAGCCCTTCTACATATAATACATTATTAATAGTGAAAGAAGAGTTACTGATTTCTCCATGTCTAAGGATTTTGGCTCTCCCATTGCCAAAATGCACCGTTCCACTATCTTGGAGCCTGAGCTTGGTGAACAAAGTTTTGTCTCCGGTCATGTGTGTTGAACATCCACTGTCCATGAGCCACTTGGTTCCTTCTTTGGCTACTCCATTTGTCTTCAGAGCGTACAAAACCAAGAGATTTATGCATTGGTACCCTTTGATAGTTGGGTCCTTTAGGGTTACCTTATCGACCCTTAGGCTTCCAAACATACATACTACCAAATCTAGCTTTACAAGCACTCTTCACATGTCCTACTTTGTTACAATGAAAACAAGTGGGTACATGCCTTGGTTTATAAGATGATGAGTCATGTTGTGTTTTTCACTTATTCACCTTTTTCTTTAATGACTTGGGCTTAGTGGAAGAATGTGATGAATTAAATCCTAACTCGGATTTATCATTTCCAATTCTTTAGTTTCCAAGTAATTTGTCTAGATTATTTTTACCATTGGTTAGTCTTTGTAAGTCTAATCTTAGTCCCTCCCATTCTTTCCTAATTTCCATTCAAGAGCGATGGTTTTATGCATGGTGAGTATGATGTCATGATCTTGAAACATCAAAATATTCTTATCATGCAAGCTCTTGTTTTCTAATATGAAAATTTTAAATTCTTTCTTCAAGTGTTTATATTTTAAATTTAATTTTCCAAAATCATCTTGCAAATCTCCTATTTTATCTTGAAAATTAGAAGAGTTAGAGTTTACCTCAAGGTAATTCTCGATTGCCATAAGACAAGTATGCTGTACTTTTGGATTATCAACTATTGCAACAAGTCCAACATCTTGGTCTTCACTTTCTTCTCCTTCTGATTCGGAGAGGAGATCATCCTACGTGGTTACCACCGCATTAAAAGCTTTCTTCTTTTGTGGACCTTCTTTTATTTTTTTTGCGGCTCCCTGACATGGCAATCGGAAATGAAGTGACCGGGTCGACCACACCTATAGCAATTTTTACTTACTTCTTTTTCTTTGGGTGGTCTTTTGAAAAACTTCCTTGCATGGGCGTTATTTCTTGTGTCCATTCTTCTAAATTTTCTTACTAGAAGAGCAACTTCTTCATCCGATTCATCAGACTCTACCACCAATCCTTTATGTGATGTTTGTGTGGGCTTGATAGTGTTCATCCTATTTTGTTCATCAATAATAATTTTATGAGTAAGAAGATTACCGAATAGCTCATCAAGTTTAAGAGTCTTGAGATTCTTTGATTCGGTGATGGCGGTGACTTCAGGTGTCCATTCTCTTGGCAAAGAGTTGAGGAGTTTTGAGACAAGGTCTTTATTTGAGATTTTCTTGTCCACCATGGAAAGTTGATTCACTATTTGAGTGAATCGGTCCATTGTCTCCTCAATCTTTCACCACTCTTCATCCCGAACATTCCATATTCCTTCATGAGCATTAGTCTTTTGGCCATTCTTACTTACTCAGTCCCTTCATGTATCATTTTCAGCCTTTTTTATGCTTCATGGGCTGTTTCAAGGACTTGAAGCCTTAGAAACTGGGTGGTGGTAAGAGCACTTGAAAGAATATCGAATGCTTTGCCATTGATGGAGAAGTTTATTTTCTCTTCGTCGGTGTAGTCATTCTCATCTTTCAACATTGATTCTACTTTTGAGTTGAGAATCATAGGAACTTCGATTCCTTTGACAACGGCTCTCCATATATCAAATCCATAGCCTTTCAAATGATTGATCATTCGAAATTTCCACAAAGAGTAATTTTGGGCATCAAATATAGGTGCTTTAGTGTTTGATCCTAAGAATAGTGCAGTAGGCTTGGAAGTTGAAGTGTGGGATGAAGAGGTTGTCATTTCCATGATCTTTAACCTTGCTACTTGCAAGGATTGACCAAGAAATCAAGGTTAAGCTCTGATACTAGTTGTTATGTCCATGACACACTCTAGAAGGGGGAGGGGTGAATAGAGTGTTGGGCAATTTTGCAGAATTTTCTTTTGTGGCTCAACTCAAATGGAATTCAAAATCAAAGCAAGAATGGGAGATGAGAGCGAATGAATGAGTTCACCGAATATAGAGTGATTTGAATCGTAAATGATTCTAATCCACTACCACTTTGTTACCAAAGTGGATTTTTAACAACTACTCTTTTTATTAAAGCTAATATGAAAAACCAAAACAACACTTACACTAACACCTCAGTGTAAGCAACCACAACAACTTCTTGCACAAAATATCTTTATGCAACAACATCAACTACAGCTCTAAGCAAGAACAATTTCTTTCTACCTCACAACTTCAACAAAGTTCTCTCAAGAACTTTATCACAGTGGGTTGAAGGAAGTAGTGTAGTCTAAACACAAGCAAGAGATCAAATATTTATGATTCCTCTTATGTAAGACTCTCTATCTCTCAATATACAACAATGAAGAAAAAAGAAAGACTTAATAAGCTTTAAGCACTTTTACACATATGAGAGAAATATACAACAATGAATAATGAAGCTTGATGATGGTGAAAGTGTGTATTTGCCTCATCCAAGCTTCATCCATTTATAGGAGATGTTCACCACGTTTTGAAGCCTCCACCATGTCTTCAACTACATCAAATGTCAAGATAATGTCCAAATAGTCTTTAGCCACCCTATGGAGTGATTTGATCCTCACTAGCCAACCTAAAATAGCATAGACATGGATATAATAGTCAAGGAAGCATGTATTATGTTAGAGTAAAGTCCACAAGAAATTTAAGCAAGTTTGGAAAGAGAAAACACCATGAATCTCCCTTGGATTTTGTTCCAACGTTCATACAAAATTTGAATTCTGGGGGATATCGATCGATCGAAATGCCTGTCTGAGAGATCGATGTCCTCCAGAAAATTTACAATTTTAAATCTGCTTACATCGATCGATCGAAGTCTCCCCTACAGAGACTGATATGACATCGATCGATCGATGTTCCCTGGACTCAGAGATCGATGTTGGACAGAAACTTTTCTGCCTGACATCGATCGATCGAAGTCTCTCTTTGGAGAGACTGAAGTGACATCGATCGATCGATGTCCTTAGTCTAAAAAATCTATGTTGGACAAAAATTTTTCTGCCTGACATCCATCGATCGAAGTCTTTCTTTGGAGAGACTGAAGTGACATCGATCGATCGATGTCCTCAGTCTGAGAGATCGATGTTGGACAGTAGAGTTCCAATCTCAACCATTTTTGACATAGTGTATTTTTTTCATCTTGCATCAAATTTCAAGTGTAAATTTAACTTATTTAAAACATATCATCAAAAGATTATATATCTTAACATATGTGTCACATTCTGAACATCAGAAACTCGAGCGTACCATATAAAGCAAACAATGGCTGATAATGATACTTTGATGAACTTAGTTGGGGTGCTTTTTCTTCCAGCATGCGTGTGGCCCCAGGTGAGCATGGAAGACATGGAAGATAATCTTCTAGAAATGCCAAGCCAATTCAAGATGCTTTCACAGATATGTTTCATAAGCTTTGTTTCAGAAGCCAAGCAACACAATGAGCATACCGTGTCTGTGTCGAGGAAACCCAGGTTGTTCTTGATAGGCAACCTATTGCGAGTTGCAATCCAAAAATAAAACAAGGGTTGCGTGAAGCTCATACAATATTTTGAATATATGAACAATATTTGAGCCGCTTCCAGTAATGGGAGGACTTGCCTTTGCCCTTCCTCTATCTTTGAAGTGAAGGCAGCAGAAGAAGGCTTCTCTAAAAGGGGCTACAACACTGGAGTAATCCAGTAGCCGGTAAGGGGCTGCTTGAGAGAAGAAGAAGAAGAAAGAAATGTAGAAGAAGAGCGTAGAAGATCCTTTTGCACTTGAGAGAAAATGAGAGTTGTCTTGCCTTCACTTTGCACTACTTCTCTTCCTTTTAAACAGTCTTGGCCACCCCCTTTAGGTCATCATCCACTCTTGAGAATTATATGATACCATCTTGCTCACTTGAAACAACATGATTGGAGGGATGACTTGGCCTTGCTTACTTGGCACTTGACGATTGGTCCAACTTGTCATCATTTAGTGTGCTGTAAAATTTGAGAATAAATTGAAAAACATGTGCCAAAATGAGTTCAAAATGTTGCCAAATAAACACCATTTAATCTCTTAAAATTTTGGGATGTCAATTAGCCACCATCAAGTCAATAAAATCGGCCAGCACTTAGTGGCACATGCTGAATTTTCAGCAAGTATTATATTTTCAAAGTGTTTGAATTGCTATCTTGTGTAGCTCTCTCTTTTATGTTACTAACCTTGTGTGGCATATTTTCCACCAATTAAGATGTCAAATAAGCTCCACATAGGCTCCATCAAAGCTGAACATGGCGTGTAAGAAGTCTTGCACATGTGCTGAATTTCATTTTGGTAAACTTTGTAAAATAATGCACAATAATTACACACATGTGGTAAATTCCAATCAGCCCTACTTTGAATTTTTTAGAACACTTTAACATGTCTTTAATGTGTAAAAAGTGTCTAGATACATGTTACAAGTGATGCCAAAGATGTTCCATGTGTTATGTTCGTAGAAACCGAATTTTCGACTTTTGTCAATTACACAATTTTTCTCCGGTTAAATTCAAACTATTTGTGCATGTTATATATATTATGTCACACATAATATACATAAAATAAATTAGATATTCTTCTCTAATGACTGATTATGATAGGCGACCCATGTGCTTAATTATTTGAATTTGAAATCTCCACCATTTGGCTTAAATTGTGGGTGATTTGTGTGTGCCAAGATAGAATGATTTCGTGGCTGATTTGAACATGTGATCCACGAAATTTTTGGCTATTTTTAAAGTATATAGGCTAGCCATCTTTATATGGCAAGTACGTGACACGTTGGCGAAGTTTCGGTAGTCATCCGATACGATAATTTTCGGTTTGTAACCTTGTAACATGTCGTTATAATTTTGTCATCACCATGACATATATCATATAATATAATACCTGAATATACTCATAAATATGAGGTGTATATAGTGGTATGATGTTGACATACGTTTGTAATATATGTAACGTGTGGGTAGTATCTCGGAATATATGTGTATTGTGTCTTTTTAAAAAATTCTGAATATAAATTATATATATATATATATATATGTATGTATGTATGTAGGCGTGTATATCCAAATGGGGGGAGACTTTCCTTTTCAAAATTTGTTTCCATCATGCTTTGTCCAAATATATTTCTATTTAATGAACTATTTAGTTCATTAACTTAAGTACTTCACTTAATGAACTAGTTTAGTTTATTAATGGTGGTACCTGAAAATAGTTCAAAGACAACAAATGTTTGCCATATGATGTAAGCTTTAATGCTTCATGGCTTGTTAGTACGGCAACAATATATAAAGCATATAAGGCATGTATATCACAAAAACGTGTCAAGTAAAAAAATTGTCATGCATTTCGTAAACACGTACTCAACAATCTTCCCCTTTTGATGATTTACAAAATAACATTAGTTCATGATTTAAATGTGACTGCTCCCCCTCCAATTGGGCACAAATTCGAATTTCGAATTTTGAACTGTCTCCCCCTTGAATGTTGCAATCATGCTCTCTCTCCTCCTTAAATCATGCACTCTCTCTCCCGCTTTATTTTGTAAATAATATCAAAAGTGCATGTAAAGATGGAAAGAAATATCAATCTATAGCAAATCAACAAAAATCATGCATAATTTTGACCGAAGGTTTTGGTATGTAGCTTGATTTAGTGCTTTAGTGAATATGTCGGCTACTTGTGCTTCAGTACATACATGTTTTATAACAATATCACCACAGTTTACATGATCACGAAGAAAGTGATATCGTACTTCTATGTGCTTTGCCTTAGACCGTAGTACTTTGTTTTTAGACAAATTAATAGCACTCATACTATCACAATAAACGGGGATGCGATTTACTGTGATTCCAAAATCAGATAGTTGATGTTTTAACCATAAGAGTTGTGTGCAACAAAGACTAAGTGCCATGTATTCAGCTTCAGTAGCAGATAATCCCACACTTGCTTGCTTTTTCGAAAACCAAGATATTAATGAATTTCCTATAAATTGACAAGTGCCACTTGTGCTTTTTCTATCTATTTTGCATCCGCTATAATCCGCATCAGTATAAGCATGCAAGTCAAATTCATGATTCTTATCATACCAAATTCCTAAAGTGGGAATGTGCTTAATGTATCGAAATATTCTTTTCACAGCATTATAGTGAGACACCTTAGGTTTACTTTGAAAACGTGCACACATACAAACACTAAACATGATATCGGGTCTACTTGTGGTAAGATAAAGCAAAGAACCAATCATAGACCTATACAAACCATTACAAAGTCTTTTCCATCCTCATCTTTATCTAGTTTAGTGGTGATACTCATAGGGTGGGGGATGGTTTCAAGTTCTCAAAGTTGAACTTTTTAATCATATCATTCACATATTTGACTTGACTTATATGGATGTCTTTACTAATTTGTTTAATTTGCAAGCCAAGAAAGTAATTCAATTCACCAACCATAGACATTTCAAATTCGGATTTCATGCAAATTTCAAATTCTTCAACAAGTTTATGAGATGTAGATCCAAAAATAATGTCATGAACATAAATTTGAATAATAAGTAAATCCGATTTATCTTGTTTCAAGAATAAAGTGCTATCTATGGTGCCTCTTTTAAATACATTTTCTAAAAAAAAGTCACAAAACGATCATACTATGCCCTAGGAGCTTGTTTTAAACCATATAAAGCCTTCTTTAATTTGTACACATGATCAGGATATTTCAAATCTTCAAAAACAAGTGGTTATTTCACATATACTTCTTCTTGTATAAAGCCATTTAAAATGCACTTTTTACGTCCATTTGATAAAGTTTAAAATCCTTCATGCAAGCAATAGCAAGTACTAATCGTATGGCTTCTAAACGTGCTACGGGTGCAAATGTTTCATCGTAGTCTATTCCTTCTTTTTGATTATATCCTTGTGCTACAAGTCTTGCTTTGTTTCTAACAACTTCTTCATTCATTTTATTTCTAAAGACCCACTTTGTACCTATTATCGTTTTATCTTGTGGACGTGGCACTAAATCCCATATATCATTTCTTGTAAATTGATTTAATTCATCATGCATAGCATCAATCCAAGAAGAATCATTCAAAGCATCAAAAAAATTCTTGGGTTTAATTTCGGATAGCATAGCATGAAATTGGTATATTCCATCCGGATTTATTCTTCTACGTGGTCGGACACCTTGAGTTATATCACCTATAATAAGATCGTGTGGGTGATCCCTATGCCATCTTGGTTGGTTATTCTCTAAATTTTCATGTATTTCTAAGTGATCATGCATTTCTAGTGTGTTAGGCTCATCATGTACGATATTCTCTTCTATATCATCTAACACGGGCTTTAGTTCAAAATCATCGTCATATTCTTTATCTTTTTCAAGCTCACCGAGTTCATTAAACTTCACATGAATGGATTCTAAAATTTGTCTAGTGATAGGATCATAACATCTATATGCCTTAGAATTCACATAATATCCAACAAAGATGCATTCAATTGATTTAGACTCAAATTTATCTAGATTATCTTTTGTATTCAAAACAAAGCATTTACAACCAAACACACAAAAGTAATCAATTTTAGGCATGTGATCATTCACAATTTCATAAGGAGTTTTGTTTATTTTCTTTCTAATCAATAAACGATTAATTATATAGCATGTACAATTTACAGCTTCAGCCCACAAAAATCTAAGCAACTTATTTTTACATAGTATGATTCTAGCAATTTCTTGTGGTGTCTTATTCTTTCTTTCTACTACTCTATTTAATTATGGTGTCCTAGGTGGCGAAAACTCGTGTTTAATACCTTTTCTTCGCAAAAAGCAACCATGTCCTTATTTTTAAATTCGCCGCCTCTATCGCTCCTAATCTTTTTCACATTCAAACCATATTCATTTTCAAGTTGTTTTATCAATTTGGCAATCTCAACTGCACTATCATCTTTATTTGCAAGAAATAAAGTCCATGTATAGCGAGAAAAATCATCAATGATAACATATGTATAATGTCGCCCACCAAGACTCCTAGTACGACCGGGACCAAACAAGTCAATGTGTAATAATTCTAACACTCTAGATGTGCTAATTTTGTTTTTAGGTTTAAGTGACTCGCATGTTTGTGCCTTTAATACAAGATTCACACAACTGAAAGTTGTCTAAATCAAGTTTCGGCAATCCTCATACTAGATTCTTTCGTTGAAGTTTTTCAAGCGTTGAGATGCCAATATGTTCTAATCGCCTATGCCACAAATTTACGTTAGGTTCATTTGACATAAAACACTTAACTTTAGCGTCTAACATGTCATCCATAGAAAGTGTAAAAATATTTCCTTCTCTTTTTCCTTTTAATATCGTTTCTCCGTTTTTATTTACTATGTTGCAATATGGGTGAGTGAAACACACATCAAAGCCGTTGTCAAGAAACTATGAGATGCCAAGAAAATTATACGATAGATTACTTACCAAAAAGACGTTGGATATTTGATGAGTATTTAGGCTTCCAATAGTACTTGTTCCGATGATTTTTCCTTCATTGTTGTCTCCAAAGTTCACCGATCCACCTTTTGTAACCTTCATCAACTTTGAGAACAAGCTCGGGTCACCCATCATGTGCCTCGAGCAACCACTGTCAAGGAACCACTTGATTGATGTACCTTTAGATGTATGTGTTCCATGCAATGTGCAACAACGATTTAGGTACCCTTTTATTTTGGGTCCTTATGAGTTAGTTCTTCACCACTTTGTAAGAGTACCTTTTGGTATCCATATTTGGGTGACCTTTCTAGGTCTTACAAATGGTGAGAATATAGATGAAGAAGCAATATAATACACATTAGGTGGGAATGCACTTGGCCTTTGGCCGAGAATTCCATTGTGAACATTGTATGGTTGTCGTTTTTGATATGTTCTTGTGTTAGTGTGCATAGTGCGTGATCTAGATGTATTTATGTTGAATGAATGTCGTGTACGCATCAATGGTTTCTTTTCATATCTATCCGGCACATAATTATATCTTGTATGATATGAAGAAGAAGCACGATGAGATGAAGTAGGGGGAGTCTAGGCGTCTTCTTAGGCGCCACATTTATCTTGGAAGAATCGGTTTTCTTAGATGAAGATGGAATGAATTTGGTTGATTTATTTAGTGTCTTATTTTTCTCACTGTATCCTAATCCGGTTTTGTCGCTATCATGCTTTTGTGAAGAAATAATGAGGTCTAGCATGTTTGTACCCGTGTTAAACTGTTTCACCATTTTTTCTAAATCCGCATTCCTTGATTTCAAATTTGAAATCTCGGATTTCATTTCATTAGTTTGTGTGGTTAATGATGATATCTCTGATTTTAGTGCATTAATTGTGCAAGACGACTCTTCTTTTGAATCGTTTAATTGAGAAACAAGGTTCGTGTTAGATGATTCTAACAACTTCTTGTCTTCAATTAACCGTTTCTTTTCTTTTGCAAGAGTCTTTGTAAAATTTATGTAATTCTAAACATTGTCATCGTAGGAATGTTTAGAATCAGAGTCAGAATCAGAAGATACCTCGTTTGATGCTTTGGATGCAAAGCATACTTGTGCCGTCTCTTCTTCGGTATCAGTCTCAGAGTCAAATGAATCACTCCAAGTGGAGGCCTTGAGTGCTCTTCTTCAATTCCTTTTTTTAGGTTTTGAGATGGGTCTATTTTTGTTCCAGTCCTTGTCATTGTTTTTGTTCGTTTGTTTGTCCTTGTTCGGGCAGTCATATGACAAGTGTCCAAGTTTACCGCGTTCAAAGCACTTTATTTCCTTATCATTAATTTTATTTTTATTTCTTTTAGTCGAAACAGCCTTAGGTTTGTTCTTAAATGATTTTCTCATAAACTTTCTTAAACCTTTAGCCATTAATATTAGATCATCATTATCCGATTCAGTATCACTATAATCTACGTGATCGAAAGAAGTAGAGACGTATTCATTTGATTTAAAAGCAATAGTCTTGCCTTGTTTTGACGTTATTCTGATTTCCTTAATGTAAGCTTATTTTGTGTACCTTTAAAGATCCAATCGATTCCTCTATTTTTATCGATTTTGTTTCTTTACTTTCCTCAATCACCGTGACTTTGGGGTCCCATTCGTATAGGAGACTTCTTAGCACCTTTTGTACTTTTTCTTGTGTAGAAAAAGCTTTTCCAAGAGACTCAAAAGAATTATAGATGTTAGTCAAGCGTAAGTCAATATCAACAATAGATTCATTTGGCAATAATTTAAATGATTCAAGAGTGGACACAAGCATATTTATTTTAGACTCTTTGACTTGACTAGTCCCTTCATGTTCCATTTCTAGAATTCTCCACATCTCTTGAGCACTAGAGCAATTAGACACTTAACTTTATTCACTTTTACTTAGCCAGCTTAAAAGTAGTTGCATGGCTCTAGCATTCATACTCAATTTCTTTTTGTCATCATTAGTATATTCTTGTTTCGGTTTTACAACCTCTAGTGTGACACCATCAACAGTAGATAACTTAGAATGGACAAAAGGACCATTTTCTATAATTGACCACAAGTCTATATCAATGGCCATAAGAAAAAGTTTCATTCTAAGTTTTCATTGTGTGAAAGACTCACAGTCAAAAAGAGGAGTCCTTTGACTCGACATACCTTCTTGTTCGGTCTTGTGACTAGTGGTTTCCATCTCACAAAGATCATTGGATCTCCTTGTTGTGAGTGTGCCTGTACTCTGATACCACTTGTATGACTTGTATAGAACCACTAGAAGAGGAGGGGTTGAATAGTGTGTGCAGAAAAATCTTGTTTTTAAAAATGTTTGGCCCAAAAACCCCACTTCTGAAAACAGTCTCTATTTTCGGAAAGTGATTTGAAATAATTAAACGACCTAGTTATAGACCTCTAAAAATTATAAAATTTGGTGAGATTCTCCTCTCGAATGTTCTGAGTATCTCATAAAACTTTCAAATTAAAATTCAACTCCTAACCCTTTGCAAATTTGTTTTGGTCAGATTGCGCGAATCTGCCAGAAACCGTACTTTGACTTGAAAAATTTATTCCGACTAATTGGTAACTCCAAATGGTCTGAAATTTAATGAAAGAAACCCTTAATATATGTATTTTAATGGGTTGAAACAGTTTTAAAAATTCCTTTGAAAAGTATGTCAACCACGTTGATGTTCTCAACCTTTGCAAATATGAAAATCAGATTGCACTAGTCTCAGAACTAATTACGTTTGACTGACTTATACTTATCCAAATGAGTTGAAACTTGCGCCAAATGAAAGCTAGTATATGTGGCTATGTTTCGGCAAAGTTTTGTAATTTTGAAAGTCGTTTACTATTTTTACAATTACAACGAAATTAACACAGAAACTAAAAACTGAAAGTAAAGTGCTGAAAGTAAAGACACCAATGATTTTATACTGGTTCGGTTAAATCAACCTACTGCAGTCTTCGAGGACACTTTCCTTGGTTATGACTAAACATAATATAACACCTTACTGTAAAGATAAAGGGGTTTGAGTGATTTCAAAATAAGTGTCTTGAATGTATACATATATATAAACATGCATAAATATATATATATAAACGTGTACATGAATGCATGACATCTTGCCATTACTTGCCTTATTTAACTTATATATTATGTTGCCGTACTAACGAGCCATGAAGCATTAAAGCTTACATCATATGGAAAACATTTGTTGTGTTTATACTATTTTCAGGTGCCACCATTAATGAACTAAACTAGTTCATTACGTGAAGTACTTAGTTTAATAAACTAAAGAAGTTCATTAAAGGAAGCTTCATTTGGAAAAGGCACAAAGGCAACAAGGCTAAGGAAGGAAAGTTTTCTCCTCCTCCCCATCTTTATTATACACGCCACATATACATATAAAAATAGATATTTTCAGATTTTTTGAAAAAGGCACATACACATGTATTCCAACGTACTACCGACACGTTATACATTTTATGTACGTACGTTAACGTCACACCACTATACTTAACTCATATTTATGAGTATATTCAGGTCTTATATCATATGATAGAAGATATGGTGATGACAAATCAAATACGACACGATAAAAGGTTCTAAACCGAAATTTGTCGTATCGGGCGAATACCGAAACTTTGCCAACGTGTCACGTACTTGCCATAAATAAATGGCCAGCCCATATACATCAAAATATGATGTACATTTCGTGCACATGACATAATAATCAGCCAAAAATACTTTCAATGTTGGCACACACAAATTACTCCACATTAAGGCCAAAATGTGAAGATTCCAAGTTTAATTTTTGTCACATGTTAATGGTACCACTTTAAACCAGCCAAGTGCTGAGATTTAAAGTATATATTATATATATTATGTATAACATAATATATATAACATGTGCAAAAGTTGGAATTTAAATTAGAGAAAAATCGGGTAATCGATAAATATCAAAAATTCGGTTTTCTACGCACATAACATGGAACATTTTTCTTGTACATCATGTGACACGTATCTAGACACTTTTTACATATGATATACATCTTAAAGTGTTCTAAAAAATTAAATTAAGGGCTGATTGGAATATTACATGTGTGTATTATTAAATGTGCACTATTTTACAAAGTTAACAAAAATAAATTTCAGCACATGTATACACATCATATAACGTCACATACAGCTGATTTGGAGCACATGTGGAGCTTTGTTGGTATATTGATTGGTCAAGGATCAATCATACATTGTTGGTGAATTGAAGAGAAAAGCTACAAATGGTAAGAATTCAACATATATCTCTCTTACGTCACATGCTGAAAATTTCAGCATACTAAACTTGAGCTGGCCGAAATTTGCTATTCAATGTGACATATTTTGTCATCTTTTATTATGTGATTAATTGGAAGAGGAAATGGAAAGGTGTTGAATATAATTTAAATAAATAAATGGTGATATTTTACATATCACACATGCTGAAAAATTTTCAGCATGTGTTCAATCTTGATGACCGAATTTAAGTGCCAAAACATGTCTAAGTTCATCTCTTAATTGGGAGCAATACTTACCATATATTGTTGATTCATTTTTATGATAAAAATTCAAAGAAAAATGGTAATGATTTGAACTTTATCCCCATGATGCACATGCTGAAAAATTCAGCATGGCAAGATTGTTATGGCCGATTTTTTGGCATGAATATGGAAGGATTTTTTGGTCTTGCAATTTATGATGTAATTCTTGTTTTATGGAATGATTTTATGATTGATTTTTGGCACATGTTAAAGTGTATATCTCAGATTTTTTCCATGTCATCATGATGACAACGTTGAGCCAATAAGGAGGTGCCAAGTAAGCGAAGACTAAATGATGATTCAATAGGAGGATGCCAAGTAAGCAAGGCATTGTCAAAATGATGTCTTACACTCTCTCAAGGAATTAAAAGATAATTTTCAAGAGGGAGACATGCCATAGGGGGGACGGCTGCAAGCTTAAAAATGAAAAGAAGAGAGCAAACAAAAAAAAACAACAAGCATTGCAATTCAAAGAGATCAAATAGCCAAGCTCTTCTTCTCCTACATCTTCTTTCTTTCTCTTTTCTTGTAAAGCCTATTGTTTTTCATATATTTCAATCTTGAATAGGCTTGAGATAAACCACCATTCATATATCTTTGTAAAAGATTGATCAAGGTGTGATCAATCTTTATCCTAGCAAGGTGGTGGTGTTCGTGAGAATTGTACTTAGAATACAAGGTTTGTAAAGGGTTGGAGTTAGGTGTAACTCTATCAACCCTGTGGTAAGGTGTACTGCGTGTGTGTGATTAGTGTGAACCAAAGAAGGTGTTCCTTGAAGACTGGAGTAGGTTGTTTATAACCGAACCAGTATAAAATTCTTGGTGTCATTTACTTTCTGCATTTACTTTTCAGTTACTGCACTGTTTACCCGTCTTGTTCACATCCGTAAAAATAGTAAACGTTTTTCAAAAATTACGAAAATTTCCAGAAATATACTTACACGTTCTAGGGTTAATTTGGGACAAGTTTCAACCCTTTTGGATAAGTATAAGTCAATCAAACATCAAAAGTTCTGAGACTAGTGCAGTCTGATTTTCAGACTTGCAAAGGTTGAGACTTTGATTGTAGTTGACCTACTTCCCAAAAGAATTTTCCAAAACTGTTTCAACCCATTTAAATATAGTATATAAAGAGTTAGTGGTCAAATGTTCAGAGCATTTGGACGTTCACACAAATAGGAATTAATTTTTCAAAACCATCTACCGTTTCTGGAAGATTTGCACAATCTGATTACCAACGGTTTTTGAAGGGGTTACAGGTTGCATTTTAATTTGAAATTTTTAGGGGACCCTCATAACATCTGAGGCTAAGTTCTCTCAAAATTTCATAATTTTTGGAGACCTCTAAACTAGTTTTAAAAATGTTTTAAAACTGGTCCTGAAAACAGAATCTGTTTTCAGAACTTGAATTGTTCAAGTTTGAAGAAATTTTAAAAAGCACACTTTCCGCACCATCTATTCAACCCCCCCCCCCTTCTAGTGGTGCCTTGCAGATCCTACATTTACCACAAGGGTTGCTGGAGTTATAGACCAACTCCACCCTTTTACAAACGATACAATCAAGCACACCGGATCACGAACACCACCACCTATTGAATGAAGGTTTGATCACACCTTGATCAACCTTGTAAAACAATGAACAATAGGCTTGAGAGAAGAAGAAGAAGAAGAAGAAGAAAGAAAGAAATGTAGAAGAAGAGAGTAGAAGATCCTTTTGCACTTGAGAGAAAATGAGAGTTGTCTTGGCTTCACTTTGCACTACTTCTCTTCCTTTTAAACAGTCTTGGCTGCCCCCTTTACGTCATCATCCACTCTTGAGAATTCTCTTTAATGCCCTTGGAAGATTACCTTGTGTAGATATGACACCATCTTGTTTACTTGGCACTTAATGATTGGTCCAACTTGTCATCATTTAGTGTGCTATAAAATCTGAGAATAAATTGCAAAACATGTGTCAAAAAGAGTTTAAAATGTTGCCAAATGATCATCATTTAATCTCTTAAATTTTTGGATGCCAATTAGCCACCATCAAGACAATAAAATCGGCCATCACTTAGTGGCACATGCGGAATTTTCAGCATGTGTTACATTTTCAAAATGTTTGAATTGTTACTTTTGTGTAGCTCCCTCTTTTATGTCACTAACCTTGTGTGGTATATTCTCCATCAATTAAGATGTTAACTAAGCTCCATAGGCTCCATCAATGCTGAACATGGCGTGTAAGAAGTCTTGCACATGTGCTAAATTTCATTTTGTTAAACTTTGTAAAATAATGCACAATAATTACACACATATGGTAAATTCCAATAAGCCCTAATTTGAATTTTCTAGAACACTTTAACATGTCTTGAATGTGTAAAAAGTGTCTAGATACATGTTACAAGTCATGCCAAAAATGTTCCATGTGTTATGTTCGTAGAAAACCGAATTTTCGACTTTCGTCGATTGCGTGATTTTTCTCCGATTTAATCAAACTTTTTGAACATGTTATATATATTATGTCACACATAATATACATAAAATAAATTAGATATTCATCTCTAATGTCTGATTAAGATAGGTGCCCCATGTGCTTAATTATTTGAATTTAAAATATCCACCATTTGGCCTAAATTATGTGTGATTTGTGTGTGCCAACATGGAATGATTTTATGGCTGATTTGAACATGTGAGCCCCGAAATTTTTGGCTATTTTTAAAGTATATGGGCCGCCCATCTTTATATGGCAAGTACATGACACGTTGGTGAAGTTTTGTTAATCACCCGATACAACAATTTTCGGTTTGTAACCTTGTAACGTGTTGTTATACTTTTGTCATCACCATGACTTATATCATATGATATAAGACCTAAATATACTCATAAATATGAGGTGTATATAGTTGTGTGACGTTGACGTACGTTTGTAATATATGTAACGTGTCGGTAGTACGTCGTAATATATGTGTGTTGTGCCTTTTTAAAAAATCTGAATATATATAATATGTATATATATATGTAGGTGTGCATATCCAAATGGGGAGGAGACTTTCCTTTTCTAAATTTGTTGCCATCATGCTTTGTCCAAATATATCCTCATTTAATGAACTAGTTAGTTCATTAACTTAAGTACTTCACTTAATGAACTAGTTTAGTTCATTAATGGTGGCACCTGAAAATAGTTCAAAGACAACAAATGTTTGCCATATGATGTAAGCTTTAATGCTTCATGGCTTGTTAGTACGGCCAAAATATATAAAGCATATGAGGCATGTATATCACAAAAACGTGTCAAGAATAAATTTGTCATGCATTTCGTAAATACGTAGTATTTAAATCATGTATTTGTAAATCACTGAAACTCTTTTTCTCAACAGAAGCTTCCGTCAATGGCGAGATATGGAGGAGTCAGATGTATGCAACCATACACATGTTCTAGAAACACACAGAGATTGTTTCCTGATGACCTATAACGATGCGTCAAGCTATGTCGATCAACCGCTACTTCACAATATAAGAAGCGCAGCCAATTTAGTGAGTCATTTTGCTTTATTCCATCACATTCCAAAGTAAAGAAAGAATGTGTCCTTGACTCCATTGGAAATGGAAACATACCTACGGATTCACAAACTCGCTTAAAACATATGTTCTAACAATTATTAAATAATGCTGAGAGTCTGTACCAAAGACATGTTCTAGCAATTATTAAATAAAGCAGAGAGTCTATATTAAAAACAACTTACATCACATTAGAAATTATAAGAATGGTCTCCTTCGGATGCATGCAACAAAATATGTACAGTTTGAAACAAGTTTGGAAGGAAGAGCACTGCAACAAAGTCATACAGCCCTAGAACAATAAAAAGGCCTCCAACACCAGACAAGCTTCTGAGACACTTAGATCAACAGGAAGTTAGGTTCGTTAGACAAATATAGGCTTTGATTATACCACCACACTCATACATTTTTGTAAAAGGTTGATCAAGGTGTGATCAAACCTTCATTCAATAGGTGGTGGTGTTCGTGATCCGGTGTGCTTGATTGTATCGTTTGTAAAAGGGTGGAGTTGGTGTGTAACTCCAGCAACCCTTGTGGTAAGGTGTTATATTGTGCTTAGTGATAACCGAGGAAAGTGTCGTCGAAGACTGGAGTATGTTGTTAAACCGAACCAGTATAAAATCCTTGGTGTCTTTACTTTCAGCATTTTACTTTCATTTTTCAGTTTCTGCGTTGATTTCGTTGTAATCGTAAAAATAGTAAACGACTTTTAAAAATTACAAAACTTTTCAGAAACATAGACACATATACTAGCTTTCATTTGGCGCAAGTTTCAACTCATTTGTATAAGTATAAGTCAGTCAAACGTGATTAGTTCTAAGACTAGTGCAATCTGATTTTCAAATTTACAAAGGTTGAGAATGTCAACGTGGTTGACATACTTTCCAAATGAATTTTCAAAAACTGTTTCAACCCATTAAAATAAATATCTTAAGAGGTTTGTCATTAAATTTGCAGACCATTTGGAGTTACCAATTAGTCAGAATAAATTTTTTAAGTCAAAGTACAGTTTCTGACAGATTTGCGCAATCTGACCAAAAACAATTTTTCAAAGGGTTAGGAGTTGAATTTTAATTTGTAATTTTTTAGAGATACGCAGTACATCCGAGAGTAGAATCTCACCAAATTTCATAATTTTTGGAGGTCTCTAACTAGGTCGTTTGTTTATTTCAAATCAGGATCGGAAAATAGGAACGATTTTCAGAAGTGGTGTTTTTGGGCCAAACGTTTTTAAAAACAAGATTTTCTGCACACACTATTCAATCCCCCTCCCCACTTCTAGTGGTTCTATACAGGTGCTACAACCTCTAAGGCAATAGAATAATGTTGTGGTTATTGTTGAATCTGTAGGTATATTACTACAACATATCTATTCGGTACAGTCATATTGTGTATTGGGATTAAAAAATTATAATCTTATTATCCCATGAACAATGAATGTGTCCACAGCTAATCAAGTAATAATCCATAAATGCTGGTACACATTATCCTACAATAGTTAAATAGTATTATTTCTTTAAACATATAAACTGGTATTAGATGGCGGGAACGATGAATATTATATATTATCACACTAATCAATGACGTATCCGTCTTTGTCCTCTCCATTTTGCCAACATGCCATAATGGGCCGAATTATCCCCTTGTCATTATCGCAGAATTCAAGAACTAGGACAAATTGACATCGGCGACAAGTTTTTATATAAAAACATGTATGAGCAATTGTCACAACTTCTTTGACAAAGACATTCATACATTATGGATGATATTACATAAACGAAATTAAGATGAAACATCTTGAATCAAATTCTTCTATTATTGATGTGAACAATCAGAAGACATGTCATTGTCTGCTTCATAAAAGTTTGCGGTTTGATGCGAGTTTGGCCATGAGTCTGTCTCAAGTTTTCATAAGCGTTCTACTAAGTTATTCCAAACACTCATAGAAAACGAGAACATTTCCACACTTATACATGTGAAATGCATCAACTGCTCACACCATCATAAACATGGATATGAATTTCATTAACAGATTGTTAAAATCTCACTCTCATAAATTTGCATCAAGTACTATCTACGTTAATAGCATAGGGAGGAACAAGTTTAATAGTGCTGATTAGAATTATTCTATAGTTTGTTCTTATCCATTGAATCTCGTTTACATGATCTCGACTATAGAGTTGGGTTGTCATCATAGAGAGCTCACATCAGACTGAATAGTCCCATCTACCTCGATGTCACAAGACCTGAAGCGCCCTGCTTGAAACTATGATTTTGACCCGGTACACCTGTCGTACTCTACTACGAAGTACAAGACATCGATACTATACATGTGCATGTCGGCGGAAGCAACATAACATAAACAGAATACAATCGACATGCATTACTTTATATTACAATTTTGTACAAGTCATACTATACTAAACCCTAAAATCCTTTGAATACATCTTCAGAAATAATCTCTTGGGTGTACTGCGTCTATATCGGTATCTATATGGAATCAACCTCGATAACCTTTAATGTGATACCTGTTCTCTGCAAATAGTGATAAGGCAAGTACGAGGGATAAAAGTAATTGTCCAGCAAGTAGTCCTACTATATACGTCATGTGGATCATGCATGCGGAGACGAGGTAAGAAAATAATACTGCATAAATAAGAATCATAACAAATCGCGTCTCTAATTTAATAAATAAAGTGCATAACATAAAGATAATTAAATTACATGTAACATGTATATCTCTATCAAGTAAAACATTCTATACGATCATATCATCGAGATGCATCAATTCCTTATACGAGTCTTGTAATGCGATATTACTACGATGCGATATATTTAAGACAATGTCATAAAAATTCTATAATGATGAACGATAAACCAAAATCAATGTCATAAATCTGTCTGTGCACAGTCCGATAAAACATCATGTCATGTCATATGATGGCTATAACACTTATCATAGATAAGAACGATACCACACGACATACCGAATGATTCTCTATATGGTCATCATGTACAAATATGAATCCCAATAAGTCCACATGGTATCACATCATATGTACATGGCATCTAATGTTGATGTCGATTAAGCGGAGATCCCTTGTCCTCGATAAGGTGTTACACTCGGACAAAATGTAACTGTAACTATAGAGAACTATATGCCCATGACATCAACCTCTCCTAAGTTCCAGTGTCATGCCGGCCTCCGATCATCGATAACATACTATATGCCCCTAACCACCACCATCGTCGGTCAGTGTCATGACGGCCTCCAAAACACATCATATCATATAACCATGTGTCGATGGAATCAATCGTCTCGTCGGTGTAGTTCATTAGGTATGAAAACTTTTCATGAAATGAAAACATGTATGCAATGCCTCTATTTTAATACATTCAATATATATCTATATCCAAGTATCCTCATATTATCATGTACTTAAAATTTATTACATATAAACTTAATCTATTCCTTAAATCATGAAATTTCCATCTTCTTTTTCTTTTTTATATACTCTGCCAAAACAGCTCCCTTTTGATCAATTTTATACATCAATATTTTCTTAACATATCCATTTTACATTGAATAAAAAGGGCTAAAAACCCTAATTTTATATTCATTTTTATATACTTTTATATTCCATAATAATATTTTTTAAAGTATTCATATTCTCTATCATACTTGATTTTATACATCTTTATATTCATAACCATGTACCAATTGATTTATTTCATGTCAATATATATATATATATATATATATATATATATATATATACACTTTCCGTGTGTACATATATAAATACCAAAATACCCTTTGGCCGAAATATGTATGTATATATATCCATAATTCTCTTTTTCATATATTACACTTCTTTATTCCATATTTTTATAATATGACCATTTCTTTTCATGATATACCCATTTATATTTATAATATGTCATCATATATATTCTTTTCCTTCGTTTCCTCTTATTGACCGAATGTATGTCTGTATGTATATATGTGTGTGTGTTTTTTAAAATAAAGCAGATATTTTATTGAATAAAATCCTCATTTTTGTTGGACCGTGCACCTGCAATGAACACCACTAGAGGGGGGGGGTGAATAGTGGTTAGCGGAAATTACACTACAACCCTTTGTTAAAATCCCCTTGAAAACAGAATCTGAGACCAACTCAGATTCAGAACCCGTTTTTCAAAAATTCACAAATAATTGTACACAACTCCAAAAATTATGAAACTTTCCAGAATTAAACTTCAATGAGTTAACAAGACTCTGTCCAAAAATCAGACAAAAATAAGATCGTTTGTCCCTTCAAACAAATTAAAAGATTTAGATGGTCAATCTGGACAGAATTGGACAGAATGTTGCTGATTTTGAAAATAGTGTTTCTCTTTGAATACTCAACCAAAAAGGTTGATCTTTATATCAAAACACTCCTTAGAATGTGTAGATGAAGTTTCCAAAAGGCCCTGACCTCAAACAATTCTTGAAAAATACAGAATTTAACTTTTCTCAAAACTGGTCAGATTGCAGCCAGATTGGAGCAGTTATCTTGCAAAGACTGAAAGACTAACTTTTACTTGCTCAAATCAAGTGATTCTTGTTGCAAATGAAAGCTAACAGTCTGAAGTATAACTCCACCAAAAATCACGAATTTTGAAAATGTTTAGCTATTTTTTCAAATTGTGTAAATTTGGGTGAAAACTGCAGTCAAAAACGGGCAGAAAACAGAAATAAAGAAACAAGAGAAGAACACCGAGGATTTATCCTGGTTCGGTCAATGTGACCTACTCCAGTCCCAAGGAACACCTTTCCTTGGATTTCACTATGATATGAACACCTTACAACAAGAGCCAAGCTTGATCCTTGGGTTATACACCAACCCTACTCAAGACTTGGATAATCACCTTCTAAGCAACACTTAGTTGCAATACCTCCAACACCTATTGATGTAGCCTTATAAAGATGGCTAATCAATCTTACAAATGAAGCTCAAGAGGCTTGTAGCTCACCAAAATATTAAGAACAACTTTGCTACAACAAAATACAACAACAAGAACAAGAAGATGAATATGAAAGCTATAGAATGCTTGTGAGCTTCAAGTGTGTTTCATCTTCTTCACCAATGCCTCTATTTATAGTGTGATTTGAGCCTTGAAGATAAGAATGCCAATGTGTCATCATCTTCATCATCAACTCCAAATGTCTTATCATCATTGGTTAGCTTTGTACACTTGGCAAAATAAAACACAATGATTGGTCCACATTGACATCACCTTGTTGCCGAAAATTCCACCTAAAAAGTGACTTGGAATTATCTTGAAAATGTGAAGATAATAGCACCACAACAACTCCATCATCTTCTCAACTTTTTGGCACAAGAATAGGCATGTGAGACTTGACATTTTCAAACTTCAAAATTCAGCTCCTTAGAATTCTTCAATGTAGCCGTTGGCTACCAAGTATTTCACCAAAAAATATTTCATTTTCTTAAATAAAATAAGGAAGGATAATACCACCAAATTATCTCCAAATTCAAGCATCATAATAGGACATGTGAGAGCTCCATTTGACTTCAAAAAATCTGCTGAAAAATACTCCAAGAAACCATATATCCATTGGCTATATTTAGAAAAAATCCAAGTTGGCAATTTTGCCAACTAGCTCCTTTTTGGTTGGTCCACTTGTCTCCAACTCATAAAATGAACTCCACATCATATCCACCTTATCAATCACGTTTTTCCACATATATATAAGTGTAGCAACTCAGATTTTTGAAGAAGAAATAAATAAATAACAATTGACAAGATTATGCCAATGTGTAACACCGCAATTCCCCAATATTTCTTCTTATATGTCAAGAACATTTCCACACCTTTGGCACCTTTAATATCTCTGAATAATGATGATAAATATTCTCTTATAACATATATAAGAGGTTCTTTGAGAAAAATTAGAATGTGACATCTCAAATCGTCACATATCCAGCTATAGTCAATAATATCATCGGTTGAGAGAAAAAGATATAAGATCACCATATTATCTTCAAAATAATAATAACACAGCTCCAGAATGAAGATAATAATATGCTCAAGAGATTCCTTGAGTGAAAATACCAAAAATACCCTCGGGGGTAAAATGACCAAAATACCCCTGGTGTGAGAAAACTCCAGAAATGTCCCGGATGGTCATAAATAATCATGATATCAAATTTGTCATGATAAATAGTATAAGAATATGCTCTTGAAATATTTCCACCATATCATGTTCCTACAAAACTCAAAATACCAATTTTGCCCTTTTTGGTAAGTTGTAGAAACTTCCAAGGCACGTTAGTCACAAGACAATAATAATCACCAAAAACACATAATAAGCACATAATGAACATTTATAAATCATGTAAAAATAAAACCAACCATTTTATCACATTTTAGAAAATTATTTCTAAATACCCTAGACATCGATTGATGTGCAACAACTGCAACAACCTGAGAGATCGATGTCAACTTTTTCAACTTTTTCAACTTTTAATCACATATAACACCATGTGTGACATTTTTAAGTATTCACAACTTAAAATCATGACTTTGAAAATTATGAAAATTATCCAAACATATTTCTCAACATTCTCCCCATTTTGGATGATTTTCAAAATAACCTAACATGATTTTAATGTCACAACTTATAACCAAAAGTTTAACCAAATGTTTTCAACTTTTAAATAGTATGTTGCTCCCCCTAAACTCATACTCTCCCCCTTAACCTATACTCAACTCGTAACCAATTGAAACTTATTATTTCATACCAAATGATGACTTACCAACTAAAATCATGTGCTTATGCTATCTCCCCCCTTTATTTTGCAAATCATGCAAAAGATATACATTGGTATCGTAAGTCATCATACCTAACTTGGCTCGTAAGTTTTCAAACGTGCCTTGATTAAGGGGATTGGTAAAGATATCGGCGATTTGGTGATCAGTTCTTATATGGTTTATCACTATGTCCTCAGTTTGAACATGATCGCGAAGAAAGTGGTATCGCACCTCAATGTGTTTGGCCTTAGAATGAAGCACCGGATTCCGGGAAAGATTGATTGCACTTGTGCTATCGCAGAAAATTGGAATCTTTTTCATTTTAATGCCAAAATCACTAAGTTGCTGTTTAAGCCAAAGTATTTGGGTAGTACATAAACTCAAAGCAATATACTCGGCTTCAGTGGTAGAAAGAGCTACACTAGCTTGCTTTTTAGAAAACCAAGAGATCAAATTGGTTCCTATGAATTGACATGTGCCGCTAGTGGATTTTCTATCTAACTTGCAACCACCATAATCAGCATCACTATATGCGTGTAATTCCAACTTAGCGTTTCTATCATACCATAGTCCTAAGTGAGGTGTATGCTTAAGATATCTAAATATCTTTTTCACTGCATTGTAATGTGATACCTTAGGACAAGATTGAAACCTAGCACACATACACACACTAAACATGATATCAGGTCTTGATGCAGTTAAGTATAACAATGAGCCAATCATAGACCTATAGAGTGTGTCATCAAAAGGTTTACCATTTTCATCCTTATCGAGTTTGGTACTAACACTCATGGGGGTAGTTGTAGGTTTCAATTCTTCAAAACCAAACTTCTTAATCATATCATTGACATACTTAAGTTGGCTAATATGAATTCCTTGAGAGGTTTGTTTGATTTGAAGTCCTAAGAAATAATTCAACTCTCCTACCATTGACATTTCAAACTCTGACTTCATACATTCTTCGAAGACTTTTACTAAGGTAGGGTTAGTTGAACCAAAGATAATATCGTCTACATATATTTGAACTATTAACAAATCATTACCTTTTCTTCTTAGGAATAATGTGTTGTCTATGGTTCCCCTTTGATAATTATTTGCAATAAGAAAGTTTGCAAATCTATCATACCAAGCTCTTGGAGCTTGTTTCAAACCATATAAAGCTTTCTTAAGCTTGTAAACATGGTTAGGATTCTTTGGATCTTCGAATCCAGGGGGTTGTTTGACAAACACCTCTTCTTGGATGTATCCATTCAAGAAAGCACTCTTGACATCCATTTGGAAGAGTTTAATGTTACTTAGACTTGCAATCGCAAGTAATAATCTAATTGCTTCTAGTCGTGCAACAGGTGCAAAGGTTTCTTCATAATCTATACCTTCTTGTTGATTATAACCTTGTGCGACTAGTCTAGCCATATTTCTTGTAATGTTTCCTTGTTCGTCCATCTTATTCCTAAACACCCATTTAGTTCCTATGATAGACTTATCTTCAGGTTTAGGTACTAAGTCCCACACATTGTTCCTTGTGAATTGGTTCAATTCCTCATGCATAGCTTGTATCCATGTTATGTCACCTAAGGCTTCCTTTACATTCTTAGGTTCTAATTGTGAGATTAAGCTATGTCCTTCAAGTTGACTTATATTTCTACGTGTTCTAACCCCAACACTTGGATCCCCAATGATTAATTCTCTAGGGTGCCACCAATTCCTAGATCGACTAGGTTCACCCTCATCTTGTTCAAATGTTTCATTAGTGTGAACATTATCATATGTAACTGGATCATTAGTTACATTATCTTCCAATTGCAAAGTTTCTTCATTTATATCACCTAAGGGTTCATGCATGTCTTGTTCAGGGGGAGTTGGTTCTAGATGATCAAGTACAGGCTCAAGTATTACATCATCATCAAACATATGTTCAACATTTGTTTCTTGTTTATGTTGATGTTTATCACTAACTTCGAAGCATGCATTTTCATTGAATTTCACATGTATGGATTCAATTATTTTTCTAGATGCAGGATTATAACACCTATATGCTCTTGAGTTAGTTGAATATCCAACAAATATGCATTCAATAGACTTTTGTTCAAATTTATCTAGATTATCCTTAGTGTTTAGCACAAAACGGTTACATCCAAATACTTTAAGATAATCTATTTTAGGTTGTCTATTGTTTAGCAATTCATAAGGCGTTTTATTTAATTTATTTCTAATAGTGAGCCTATTTATAATATAACATGCACAGTTAACAGCTTCAGCCCATAAATACTTAGATAATTTATTTTCACACAGCATTGTCCTTGCAACTTCTTGAATCGTTCTATTTTTACGTTCAACAACTCCATTGAGTTGTGGTGTTCTAGGTGGTGAGAATTCATGTTTTATTCCATAAAGTTCACAAAACTTGATTACGTCTTTATTTTTAAATTCTCCACCTCTATCACTTCTAATTCTTTTGACATTTTCTTCGTAAATGTTTTCAAGTTGCTTGATAAGGGTTTCGATTGCTAATGGAGCATCGTCTTTGTGTGTTAAGAACAATGTCCATGTGTAGCGTGAGTAATCGTCTACTATGACACACACATAGTAGTGTCCACCTAGACTTCTTGTCCTACTTGGACCAAATAAGTCTAAGTGAAGCAATTCTAGTACATGACTAGTACTCACTTCATGTTTCGGTTTTAAGGTTTCTTTAATGTGTTTTCCCTTAATACATGTTTCACACATTTGAAAATTATCTAAGTCTAACTTAGGCATACCTCTAATTAAATTCTTTTTAGATAATTTCCTAATGGTTGAAATTCCTATATGACCTAATCTTCTATGCCATAAATTCACATCTAAGTCATGTGATATTAGACACTTAACCTTAGCATTTAACATGTTATCTAAGGTAAGGGTATAAATATTTCCATCTCTATTTCCTTTTAAAACCGTTTCTCCTTTTTCATTTATTATATCACAAGAATTGGGAAGAAAGGAGACATTATAACCACAATCTATAAGTTGAGAAATACTAAGTAAATTATAAGAGAGATTGCTTACTAGCAACACATTTCGTATTTGAAATGTGTTTGGGTCCCCGATTGTTCCTTTTCCAACAACTTTTCCTTTGTTGTTGTCACCGAATGTTACCTTTCCACCATCAATATGTTCAAGTTCGGTGAATAGATTGGGGTTGCCCGTCATATGCCTCGAACATCCACTATCTAAAAACCATTTGGTTTTTAGATTCTTTGACTTTGCCTCTTTCTTGCATTCCTTGCATTTTTCCTACAATGGAGACAAAGTTTTAGGTACCCTTTATTTGGGTCCTTGAATGTTAGGGGCATTATTCTTGTTTAGATAACCCTTAGGTATCCAAACTTGAATATACTTTCTAGGCACATTTTTAGCATGGTTAAAGTAAGAAGGATAAGCATATAGATGATTATTCCACATAAGTGAGGATGCATTGTTATACATGTTGCGCCATGGTTGATAATCATTATAGGATGACCGAATCTTATAATGTGTATAAGGCATGCGATTTTGTTTCTTATATGGTGCTCTATATGTATATTCATGTGTATTTCTATAAGACTTGTATGAGAGTTGCTTATGCTTAGGTTCATAAAAAGTTGGATGCATTTTATTTGGTCTAGTTGCATTTGTATACATGTAGGCATGATTTCTAGGTTGTCTAGATGCAAAATTTGGCCTAGATGTATGTTTATGCGTGTGCATATTGGTGGGTTTGTGTTGTATTTTTGCCTTGATATGAGTAGAAGAAGGTGTAGAAGAAGATGTAGCAGGCAAAGTTGATTTTGTATTATATGGCAACTTTGTACTAGATGAAACAAACTTAGTCTTTTCATTTACTTTTTCGTTTTCTTCTTTATAGCCTAGGCCGGTTTTATCATTGCCATACTTTTGTGATGAGATAAGTGTATCTAACATATTTGCACCCGATTTAAATTGTTCTATCATTTTTTCTAAGGTAAATTTAGAAGACTTAAGTTGCACTATTTCATTTTCACAATTTTCTAACTTGGATTTCAACATTTTATTTTCCATTTGTAACTTTTGTTCATCTTTCCTATATGATTCAATTTTGTTCTCTAAAGAATCAAGAGTATTAGTAGACTCTTGTTTAAGAGATTCTAGTTGATCGGAAAATTCCAAGTTGGACGTCTTCAACTTGTCATTTTCTTCAACTAGTTTCTTCTTTTCTTTAGAGAGCCTCTTACAGTGAGCATGCATTCGTAGGAATTCTTCATACATTTCATCAAATGTCATGTCACTATCAGAATCACTATCAGAAGAAGAACATACCTCGTTGGATACGAAGCACACTTGAGCTTCCTCAGTTTCGGATTCTGAGTCGGATGAGTCGCTCCATGTGCTCACCTTCATTGCTCGTTTCCCTTTTCTTGCCTTAGACGCCTTTGTCTTTGACGTTTGAGCTTCCTTGTCCTTGGCTTGTTTATTATTGTTGTTTTTATTATTATTTTTCTTTGTTGGACAATCGTATGAAATATGTCCTTTTTGACCGCATTCATAACACTTTAATTCTTTATTATACCATTTGTTTGTGTTATTTTTCTTAGATTGAGAAAAAGAAGAAGAAGAAGAATTATGTTGTCTATTCCTATTTGGGCGTTTGAAAAACTTTCTAAGTTTTCTAGCAATCAATATCAAGTCATCGTCTAATTCAGTATCACTATTACTATCATCGTTATTAGCATGTGTTTCAGTTGTTTTGAAGGCTATTGACTTACTGGATGACTTAGACGATTCAGACTTTCGTTGGTTCAGTTTTACCTCATAGACTTTAAGAGACCCGATCAATTCATCCATCTTGGTGATTGACTTTGTCTCCTCGATTGCAGTCACCTTTGGATCCCATTCAGCAGGGAGACTTCGTAGCACCTTTTGAACCTTTTCATTGTTCGAAAATGACTTCCCTAAAGCTTCAAGGGCATTGAAAATATTAGTAATCCTCAAATCCATAAATGTTATGGATTCGTTTGGCAACATTTTGAAAGTCTCTAATTCAGTCATAAGCATGTTTATTTTTGACTCTTTAACACCACTAGTACCTTCATGCTTTAATACAAGTGATTTCCACATGTCGTGTGCACTTGTGCAATTTGACACATATCCTGCTTCAGAAGTTGTAAGTCCATTCAAAAGTAATTGCATAGCTTTAGCATTCATGGACATTTTCTTTTTATCATCTGATGACTATTCACTTTTATATTTTTCAACCTCTTGAGTTACTCCACTAACTTGTACAACTTTCATTGGAATGTACGGCCCATCTTCAACTATAGACCATAAATCGATGTCTATAGCCATTAAGAATAGCCTCATTCTTAGTTTCCAATGAACAAAATTATTGCCATCAAAAAGAGGAGGGCGTTGTGTGGACATACCTTCCAACTCACCTTTGTGAGAAACAATAGCCATAGTATGTACCTTTGATTTGAGACAAGCAGTATATTATGAATTGTTGTTTCTTGGCCTTGTATTGTTCGTACGGTGTTGAATCTTGCTTCTTTTGAGTGGTGTTGGTCTGGCTCTGATACCAAATGTTGGACCGTGCACCTGCAATGAACACCACTAGAGGGGGGGGGGGGTGAATAGTGGTTAGCGGAAATTACACTACAACCCTTTGTTAAAATCCCCTTGAAAACAGAATCTGAGACCAACTCAGATTCAGAACCCATTTTTCAAAAATTCACAAATAATTGTACACAACTCCAAAAATTATGAAACTTTCCAGAATTAAACTTCAATGAGTTAACAAGACTCTGTCCAAAAATCAGACAAAAATAAGATCGTTTGACCCTTCAAACAAATTAAAAGATTTAAATGGTCAATCTGGACAGAATTGGACAGAATGTTGCTGATTTTGAAAATAGTGTTTCTCTTTGAATACTCAACCAAAAAGGTTGATCTTTATATCAAAACACTCCTTAGGATGTGTAGATGAAGTTTCCAAAAGGCCCTGACCTCAAACAATTCTTGAAAAATACAGAATTTAACTTTTCTCAAAACTGGTCAGATTGCAGCCAGATTGGAGCAGTTATCTTGCAAAGACTGAAAGACTAACTTTTACTTGCTCAAATCAAGTGATTCTTGTTGCAAATGAAAGCTAACAGTCTGAAGTATAACTCCACCAAAAATCACAAATTTTGAAAATGTTTAGCTATTTTTTCAAATTGTGTAAATTTGGGTGAAAACTGCAGTCAAAAACAGGCAGAAAACAGAAATAAAGAAACAAGAGAAGAACACCGAGGATTTATCCTGGTTCGGTCAATGTGACCTACTCCAGTCCCAAGGAACACCTTTCCTTGGATTTCACTATGATATGAACACCTTACAACAAGAGCCAAGCTTGATCCTTGGGTTATACACCAACCCTACTCAAGACTTGGATAATCACCTTCTAAGCAACACTTAGTTGCAATACCTCCAACACCTATTGATGTAGCCTTATAAAGATGGCTAATCAATTTTACAAATGAAGCTCAAGAGGCTTGTAGCTCACCAAAATATTAAGAACAACTTTGCTACAACAAAATACAACAACAAGAACAAGAAGATGAATATGAAAGCTATAGAATGCTTGTGAGCTTCAAGTGTGTTTCATCTTCTTCACCAATGCCTCTATTTATAGTGTGATTTGAGCCTTGAAGATAAGAATGCCAATGTGTCATCATCTTCATCATCAACTCCAAATGTCTTATCATCATTGGTTAGCTTTGTACACTTGGCAAAATAAAACACAATGATTGGTCCACATTGACATCACCTTGTTGCCGAAAATTCCACCTAAAAAGTGACTTGGAATTATCTTGAAAATGTGAAGATAATAGCACCACAACAACTCCATCATCTTCTCAACTTTTTGGCACAAGAATAGGCATGTGAGACTTGACATTTTCAGACTTCAAAATTCAGCTCCTTAGAATTCTTCAATGTAGCCGTTGGCTACCAAGTATTTCACCAAAAAATATTTGATTTTCTTAAATAAAATAAGGAAGGATAATACCACCAAATTATCTCCAAATTCAAGCATCATAATAGGACATGTGAGAGCTCCATTTGACTTCAAAAAATCTGCTGAAAAATACTCCAAGAAACCATATATCCGTTGGCTATATTTAGAAAAAATCCAAGTTGGCAATTTTGCCAACTAGCTCCTTTTTGGTTGGTCCACTTGTCTCCAACTCATAAAATGAACTCCACATCATATCCACCTTATCAATCACGTTTTTCCACATATATATAAGTGTAGCAACTCAGATTTTTGAAGAAGAAATAAATAAATAACAATTGACAAGATTATGCCAATGTGTAACACCGCAATTCCCCAATATTTCTTCTTATATGTCAAGAACATTTCCACACCTTTGACACCTTTAATATCTCTGAATAATGATGATAAATATTCTCTTATAACATATATAAGAGGGTCTTCGAGAAAAATTAGAATGTGACATCTCAAATCGTCACATATCCAGCTATAGTCAATAATATCATCGGTTGAGAGAAAAAGATATAAGATCACCATATTATCTTCAAAATAATAATAACACAGCTCCAGAGTGAAGATAATAATATGCTCAAGAGATTCCTTGAGTGAAAATACCAAAAATACCCTCGGGGGTAAAATGACCAAAATACCCCTGGTGTGAGAAAACTCCAGAAATGTCCCGGATGGTCATAAATAATCATGATATCAACTTTGTCATGATAAATAGTATAAGAATATGCTCTTGAAATATTTCCACCATATCATGTTCCTACAAAACTCAAAATACCAATTTTGCCCTTTTTGGTAAGTTGTAGAAACTTCCAAGGCACGTTAGTCACAAGACAATAATAATCACCAAAAACACATAATAAGCACATAATGAACATTTATAAATCATGTAAAAACAAAACCAACCATTTTATCACATTTTAGAAAATTATTTCTAAATACCCTAGACATCGATCGATGTGCAACAACTGCAACAACCTGAGAGATCGATGTCAACTTTTTCAACTTTTTCAACTTTTAATCACATATAACACCATGTGTGACATTTTTAAGTATTCACAACTTAAAATCATGACTTTGAAAATTATGAAAATTATCCAAACATATTTCTCAACAATTTTTGGCGGAGGAAAACCATATTGCAACAATGTATATCGAACGAAAATAAGAAATGTAAGGCCGTGATAATCTGTAGTCTCCAATCATATATGATATGCCACATTAAAACCTTGCCAAGTAAAACCACCCTTGTGGATAAAACCTTGGCGAAGGAAAAAGCGTACATATTTATATCATTGGAGTAAATGTGCGTAGGTAAAATCACAAAGCAAAATAATGAAGAATATAGTCTTTATGTCGCAAGCAATATGAGTAGAGAGATTGCTCCATGGTGGTCTTTGTGACGCCATTGCTTTGGGTGATCCGCATCAAGAAATGCCATAGCCCCCCATGTAAAAACTCGAGATATCAAGTCCATAAGCTCCCAAGCGTGCATCCATGAGAATGATCCTCGATAGGAAGCAGTAAGATATACGTTAGTGTCAACAAGTATAAAATGAACTCCAAAGCATGATATAAATAGTCTATGATAACAGAAATAGTGAGTGAGAAGTCGTACCAAAGTTGTCTGCATCGTGAAGATACAGGCAACAAACCAATGAATCGAGCCAATGTCGTTATGTTCTGAGAGCATGTATAATGTTATCTGTATAATAAAACCCACACGCCGTAGGAGGAAGTTGATCCGCTGTTGTATAAAGCCTTGTAGACGGTGACATACGCACATGCTGACTTAAGTGATGAGCAACCATGTTGATCTCTCTAGGACTGAAGCGAAGATGACTGTCTGTGAGCCTCAGAAATAAGAGTAAGCGTGCATAATCTGGTAGTAATGAGAGCTGATGGTTGGGCGCATGGCTGATTTGTTGGCAGTCCGGTTCTATTATCAGTTGACGATGCAGATGCCCAAAGAACAAAAGGCTATAAACAAGATCTTGAATTTCAGCTCTTATAGGCGAGAGGCAAGGAAGGCGAAATGAAAGGGCAGCAATCATGCGCCCCTGGGAATCACGTAAAATTGCCCCGGCCGCAGCAGAATAATGGCTCGTCGACGCATCAACATTGAGTTTTAATTTTCCCGACGGCGGAAGTTCCCATTTTAATGGTAGTGCAGTCATAGGATGCAGCATTGGGGAGAAGCCTCCATCAATGAGAGATGGTACATATTGAGCCAAGGATGTCCCAGAAACTGATGATGCCCAATCATAACACGATTGACGCGAAAGATTATAAATATGTGTAACTGGGATATCTGCATCTCCATATGTATGATTCGTGTATACACGCCAAATTGACCAACAAAGTATAATAGGTCCAACAACCCGAAAATTACCTTTGAGAGTACCAGCTGATGAGGACATCCACCATTGCAATAAATAAGGACGAAGTTGCACATCCTTATGTAACGGCCTGTCTAGTAACCAAGAGAATTTTAGCCAAGCATCCTTTACATAAGGACATAGAATGAATACATGCATAATATTTGTGGAGCCATTGCGACAAAATGGACACATGGTAGGACAAATGTAAGCAAGTCTCAACAAATTATCCTCTATAGGTAATGCAAAATGCAGTAATCGCCATGCAAAAATACTGCCTTTTTTGGTAGACTGCGCCACCAGACAAATTTGTGTGAATATAACTATGCACGGGATGGACAAACGTCCTCATAGGCATGGCGAATAGAGAAAATACCAGATGCACTAGATAGCCATAATGGATTGGGAAGACCAGATGAGAGTTGAAGACAAAGAGGGTGAATAGAGCAAATCCGCTTCCAGTCAGGTGAGTCATATATTCGTGGCACATAATCCGCACGAACTCCATATCGATGTTGCATGTATATTGTCCATAAAGATATGTTATTATGATAAGACCACCATAATTTATAGTCATAAGCACGCTGTATATGAAGCAAATTGCGGACTCCCAATCTGCCTTCCATTTCAGGGTAATACACTTCGCCAAAGGATATCCAGTGATGCTGTTCCCCCATAGAAAGTTGGCAATTTTTCAGTTAAGAGAATGAATGACACTCTTAGGCAAACGGGATGCAGCAAGTATGTGAAGCGGCATAGACGTCAACACTGATTTTAATAATACTAATCTGCCACCTGGAGAAAGTAGACGACTAGCCCAACCTGTAAGTTTCGCTTCAAGTGTTGTATCAGAGAGGTACAATAAGTAGCTCTATTTATGCCTCGATATAGATAGGATCCCAAATATTTGATTGGTAATGTTGACAGTTTCAAGGATAGAACTTGAGCAACGTTGCGGAGATGCTGCGATGTAACATAAGAACTGGCAACAAATTGACTTTTGCTGTAATTGACCAACTGTCCGGATGCATGTTGATAGTCTTGAAGAAAAGAGTGGAACATTCTCAAATTCTGCGATGATGCGTTTAAAAATAGCAACAAGTCATCCGCATATGCTAAGTGTGAGACTGGAGGAACTCGGACCAAGGCAAATCCTCGTAGCGAACCAGTAGAAAATAAATGGTTAATACCGCGGCTAAAGCCCTCAGAACAAAGGATAAATAGCAAAGGAAATAGTGGATCATCTTACTTTACTCCACGCGTTGGTGAGAAATAAGATGAGCCATTAATGGCAATGGAGAGCTTGGATATGCGCATATTGTTCAATATAATGCGAATAAAACGTGAGTTAAAACCAAACTTGAGAAGCATGGCCTCCAAATAAGACCAACTTACTCTATCAAACACCTTTGCCATGTCAAGCTTGATCATTACATTGCCACCATGAGTTTTCCTATCAATCAAATGGACCATCTCATTGGCCATCAAAACATGTTCGCTAATATCATGTCCTTTTAAAAAACCAATCTGTTTAGTAGATATTATCTTTGGTAGTATCGTTTTCATACGAGTAGCAATGATTCGAGTAGTAACCTTGCTGAGAAAATTTGAAAGGCATATAGGACGGAAATCTGCATAGGTTGTTGGATGAGATTTTTTGGGAATCAAAGTTATCAATGACGAGACCATTACCTGCGGCGGAGGCAACCCTAGAAAGAATTCTTGAATGGCAAGAGTTACGTCAAGATGCAGTATGTCCCAACAAGTCCGGAAGAAATGGCCATTAAAACCATCCGGGCCGACAGCACTGTTTGGACTGAGATTCCAAACTGCATATTTTATTTCTTGTACATCTGGAATAGCCAAGAGCATGGTATTATCACTGTGTGTTAGTAGTAGAGGAATATTCTGAAGGAAAGAGTCGACACCAACTACTGCCTCTTGTGTGAATAGGTTTTTATAAAAATTAACTGCTACATTGCCTAACGCTTGATTGTCGTGAAGTATTTCCCCTGTAGGACCTTGTATGTCTCGGATTTGTTGACGACGGTGCCTATCTTTAACCAACGCATGGAAATAAGATGTGTAGGCTTCACCCTTTGCTATCCATCTAGTTCTAGGCTTCTGCGCCAGTAAGAAGTTTGAGCTTTTGCGGCTTGAAAAAGCTGTGCTTGAGCCAAAGAAAGGGCCGTTCTGTTTGCAGGCGTAGGATCAGAATCATATTGAGTTTCCTGCCTAGTGAAGGTTGCCTCTGCCATAGAAACATTGCTAAATATGTTGCCTTAAACCTCACGGTTCCAACAACGGAGATCTTTCTTAAGATGATGAAGCTTGTGATACAAACCACGCATGCCACCAGTCATGGGGTACCGTTGCCATTTTTCTTTCACAATAGCCAAGAAGTTTGAATGCAAGGCCCCAGGCATTGATATATCGAAAAGGAATTTGTGGTCTTTTTTGAGCTAACTTACATTTTAACAATAATGGGGCATGATCTGAAGTTGCCCGAGATAAGTGATGAACCACTATGTCTGCAAACAAATTTGAAAATGAAACTGTGCATAGATATCGACCCAAATGTTGCCTAATGCGACCCTGTCCAGTCCCACGCACCCAAGTAAAAGGAGAGCCAAAGAAAGGAAGGGCTTGTAAACCACAAATATCAACACCTGATTTAAAATCCTCAAATGTGCGAAGTGGAGGGGTAGTACGACCCTTATGCTCATATAAGCAGAGAAACATATTAAAATCTCCACCAATTATCCATGGAATATATTGAGTATGGGCTATCTCAATCAGAGAATTCCAAAGAGGTTGCCTATCAGAGATGGTATGATGTCCATAAATTACTGACCAGGCAAAAGCTTGTTGTGTTTGGCGCTAGACAAAAGAAAGTAAAGTTGTTTGTTCACCATGGCTAACCGTAAGTAACTCTAAGGTTGATGAGCTCCAGAAGATCCAGATATTACCTTAGCAGGTTTCAATAGCATTTGAAAATCCTAGCTTTAAACGGAAAGACGTAAGCTTAGAAGGACGTTGTTTCGGTTCAATGTGACCAGTATGTCCAGTTTTGTTTGATGCAAAATCGTGATCAACCGATCTAAAGAGGTACGAATACCCCCTACATTCCATGTAATGGCATTCATGATGATGTTGCTGGCTGGGATGAGCCCAAACGTGATGCACTTCTTGTAATTACACTTGATGGAGGCCTAAGTGGCAGTTCATGACGTTGCCTACACCTATGGCAAGGTGCCACCGGAATGAAGCCGTCAGAATCAGGGGCAGAACGATTAAAGTAATCTTGCAGAATCTCCTCATCATTAATGCTAGCAGGGCGAGATGACAGACGCTTACCAATGTTCTCAGCAGCCTCTCGCATTTGCTGTTGGAATTGAGAACGTGAACCTGAGTCGCTTGGAATAGTAGTAGCACCCACGAGGTCAAGATTTGAGTCAGATACTTGACAAACATCAGGATCATCTGGATATTGCGATTGCGGCAAGATATCCTCTTGGTCTCCCTGCAACAGATGTTGAGATATATCCTCTTGACAAACATCAGGATCATCAGGATCATCTGTATGTATATCCCGTTCTTCTGTAATGTGTGCTCTAGGGATATCAACCACTGTGATAGGATCTGGCATGGCATGATTTTGGTGGTCGATGTCATCTGCAGGAGACAGTTTTTTTAGAGCAAGACAACTGGTTCTGGGTCAGAAGTTGCCGCTTTTTGTGTTTTCTTTGGAGCCCATCGTGTGGTTTTCTTTTGAGGCTTGGACGGTTTCTTAGCAGGCACATCACCGCATGCAGATGCTAGGTGACCTAGGCGGCGACAGTCGACACAGAAAGAAGGCAAATCTTCATAAACAATTTGCTGCTGAATAATTTTTTGTTTCCCTTACATGAATAGCTTCTTAGGGAGATCTTTAGAAACATCTGCCTCAACACAAACGCGTGCGACCGAAAGACGCAATCCATCTACAGTTGCTACATCTAACTTAATGGGATGTCTAACAATGCATGCAATCACAAAAAGAGCCGCCTTTTGGTGGAAGTGCAGCGGCAGTCCCGGAAAAGCCACCCATATAGGAACGATCGGAACGTCTATGGCCGGATCAAAGTCAACCATCCACTTAGTGATGCGCATTGTACAGTCGGCGATTGTCCATGATCTGCGATAAAAATAGCAGATGTAGCCTGGCTCGTGAACAAAATTCAACAACACGTGCGATTGATCCAAAAGTGTGATTTTTACGTCGGATTTGAATCCTATACGATCAAAGACTTCACGGAAGATCTTCAATGGCGGCCGGCCAAACCAAAACGTGCCAACTAATGATAACCGGTAAGGCGCAGCTATATCATCAATTTTTGCATCTGAAAAGGAGATCAAATGATGTCCTTTGTGCTTGGATATTGTCTTAGGCGAAATCAGTGATTGAATGGAGGAGGAGTTAGTGACGACGGCGTCAAAAGTGCGAGCGTCGTCGGCATCTTCGAGACCAGGAGAAGAAGACGACATCCTATATACCTGTATATATGTGTGTGTGTGTGTGTGTGTAGATATATATATATATATTTGCATTTTCTATTCTTTTAACATACTTCTTTATTCTATATTTATAGACTTGTGGTCAAATCTTTATATGACATCCATATCTATACTTATAACATGTAACAAAGTTTATTTTTCTATCTTTTTGGGCCATATGGCCGAATACATATATATGTATATATGTCACATAAATTCTTTTCTTTTTCACATATTTTACTTATATCTTGACTTGATATTTATTCCAAATATATGCAAATTTATTCCATCAACATAATGTCTTTTAAAATCATCATAAAATACATACATATGCCAAATAATGGAACTTATGAATATGAAGTAAATAGGGTATAAAAACCCGATTTGGCCGAAATATACATATACATCATTGACCATGTAGATCATCAAGAAACATCTTTTGTGAACTAGAATAGACATGAATATGATTGCCTCATAACATGCTAAATCAAGAACACAAAAGTTCATGAAAACCAAAATCATAAATAAACACATAAGCGATAATCTTCATGAAAAACATATGAATATATGCATAAACATGTCTTATTGGTACACTTTTCTTACTATATCATATATCTTCATTTTATTTCTTTAACTTATACATACATTATGTATGTGTGTCTATTTCATTTTATTTACACATATATGTTAATTTTATCCATGTAGGCCGTGTATATATCTATACATATACCATCATTTTTACACCACACATGAACATAGCTTGTACATATTCTTGATACAAAATCCTTGAACATATATCATGAATGATCCAACTTTATATGAACATATCTACATAGATCTTTGAAAATCCATGAAGGATCTAGGAAGATTACTTGTCTTCATCACTTAACCTTAGTATAAAAGTGAAGATTTCTTCACTTGGCTTGAAGAAAACCTTCTCCTTTCTGCCTTATATAACCCACGGTTTTGGACAAGAAAAGAAATGGTTAGTGAGCAACTTATGGAAATGGATAAATGGAGAAATATAAAGTTATCTTAGATGGTGTTCTTAGCTTGCTACACCTTGGTTTTCAAACCTTTAAAATTCAGCCATGTTGCTTGAAATGAAGGAGGATATTGTAGTTATTGTTTTGGATGTGTGTATGAGATGATGTTATACCTTGTTTCTTGCTTAGTAACTCTCGGCCATGTGTAAAAAATGGAGGTTGGAAGGCTTTGTTTTTCTTTTCATGAGGAGGAAAAGGAAGTGTCTTGAAGATAAAGGTTTACTGGTATGAAATGAGAGGAAGAAGAAAGTTTTTCTTAGTTCTCTTCCCTTGAAACCTTCGGCCATGTAGAAGAAGAAGGAGTTTGGAGAACTTGCTCTTCATTTAGATGAAGAAGAGAGAGTGTGTAGGAGATGGAGAGAAAAAATTGCTATTTGTTCTTGCCTTGGTAAAGTCAGCCAAGAAGAAGAAATGGGCTTGGAAGACTTTGTCCTTGCTTGAGAAGGAAAGAGAATGTAAGAAGAGAAGATTTGCTAAGTGTAGGAGATGTAATGGATTGAAGATGAAAAATGAGATGGAGAGAGGGATGGGACAGTTGGGGCCTAAAAAATGAAGAAGAAGAATTCATGATGGGTGGGAGAGTTGATATGTGAAGATGGAATAGTTTTTTTGACAAGTTGTAAGATAATGGAGTAAAGGAATGGTTAAAGGAGAAGAAAATATCTCCTCCTTTTGTCTTGAAGGGGTGGTCAATGGAGTACAAAAAAGGGTGCTTTGGCTTTGATTGAAATGAAAGAAAAGTGTAAGAATAGTGGGAAAAGTTGGAAGAAAGAATGATGGTGGCTTGAAATGTGTAAGAAGATGAAGTGTGGAAGAAAATTTTTTTTCTCCCTTTTTGCTTCAAATGGCCGGATGGTAGGAGTGAGGAAGGGAGTAGTTTGGTTTTGGTTGAAATTGGAAGAAAAGTGTAAGAATGGTGTAAGAAGTTAGAAGATTTGGTGAGGTGTATTAAAGTGGGTTGAAGACAAAATATCTGCCCCTTTCTTGAATCGTATTGGCCGGCCATGTGAGGGTTGGAGGGAGTGGTTGGGGCTTGATTGAAATGTGTAAGAAGGTGTAGAAAAAGTGTAAGAATTCAAAGGCTTTTTGGTATAAACATATGATTGTTTTCATGTGGTTAAAGAAAGACAAAATGTTGTGTTCTTCCATTGTCTAGGTGGCGGCCAAATGGGTTTGAGAGTGGATAGGATAGGACAAAATACTATCATTAGATCTGTACACAATTTTATACACTTGGTATTTTATTGAGGTATTTTTCTAACCATAACTTTCTCTTTCTTTTCCTACCCTATATGGTGCCATATATATATATATATATATATATATATATATATATATATATATATACACATATACATATATTTAGGTGAAGGACGGGCAGTACTGTCTGGGTATTTTATTAATATAAGCCCTCACTTGTGGCGGAGGAATACCGTGGTTACGTTTCAGTTTATATCTACGGGGGGAGACTCTCCCAAACTAAACAGAGTAATTGACGAAAAACATATAAACATCTCAAAATACAATCTAAATTTGAAATACAGTGAAAACAAGAAAGTATGTGACAAGTTTGAGTCGAAAGAAAAAACAATCGCGAGGATGTAGCAGTTGTCCCATTTGCAGCAGCCTCCCAACGCTTGACCTCATGCCAGTGCCAATATATGTACGTCAGAATAAGAACCAAAACAGCTATCATACATATTTGCATCCATAAATAGTCATAACAAATACTAAACCGGAGACATGATTAGAAGGATGTACGTAGGTTGCCCGACACCAAAACTGGCTCGGGCAACAATGGTAGCATACAAGCCCACTGACAATCAGCATCATGATGTTCTTTCATGATCAAACATCTGTACCTCAGCAAAATAACGCAGGCCATAGTCATGTAAGAAATAAATATGAATAAGAATAGATGTAAAAAGCACCAACTCACCCAACCGCCCACATCAAAATGATGCAGGCGGGCAAACTGAAGGACGCTGTTAGTGTCGTATTTTTTAGGTGAAGGACGGGCGGTACTGTCCGATTATTTTATTAATATGTAAACCTTCACTTGTGGTAGAGTAAAACCGTGGTTACATTATCAGCCCTAGCTATGGAGGGAGACTCTCCTAAAGTAAACAAAATAGATAACAACGCGCTGCCTATACCGGGGAATCTACATGCGTGGCTTGTTGCACTCCCTACCTGTTGTGTCTTTTGTTGCAATGCGTCAGAGGATACAAATCACATGTTTTATTATTGCCCAATCATTCGATCAGTCTAAACTCATCTGGCTGTTGTCATTGACAGACCATTACCGAATGATTCCCATTTGAAGCGCTTCCTTCGCAGTTGGTGGTAGCAAGCGGCTAAAGATACGATTTCTAGTCAGCTTGCTGCGGTTGTTCCATTAATAACTTCTTGGAATATATGGAAGGAGTATGCATTGATTCACTTTGGAGAGGAGCTATTTCTTTATCACGCTTGCGTGAGCGTATTCGGCAAGGAATATACGCATGATGTTCTTCTATTTTGGGGAGTAAATTTGCGGCTACTCTGTAGCCATTGGTATCAACACATTACTCACCACCTTTGCGATCCAGACGCATTCAAATCATTCGTTGGAGGCAGCCTCCTACATGTAAATTAAAACTCAATATTGATGCAGCAGCAGGACAACGAGGTGCAGCAGCAGGAGTTGCTATACTCCGAGATTCTGCATGCCAGATGGTTCGAGCTCTATGTTTCCCACTACTGATTTTGCCTCCGTTACATGCGGAACTTCAGGCTATGTATTCTCCATTCTCTTTTTTATGACGTCAGGATACTTGGATTTACTCATTGAGATGGATTGCCTCTCACTTATGCAGTTGATAGAAGCACCTCCTATTCTTTCTCATCGGCTAGCCTTGGATTATGCTCGTCTAAAGCATTTTCTGAGACTCATGCATCCTAATATCTCTTTTGTACCCAGGGAGGGTAATTCAGTAGCTCATTCTCTTGTGCAATATGGTTTGTTACACACACACACACATATATATAGCCACATTCATTTTCCTTTTTCTTCTTTTCCAAGTTGTTTACCATGTCGTACTTTCTTTTTCTTTTATTTAAGTGGTTCTAATTTCTTGTGTCATGTGTTTTTTTGTTTTAATTTATCCTAAGATTTAAGTTGTCACATATTCGTATTTTTTAATTCCTATGACGAAATCGTAACATTCGTTAACGAATTTCGTCGTATATTGATATATTGGTTACGTTCGGTTATTTTTTCGAGCGTTTCTAATGTTGTACCCCGCTCAAAACTAGTACAGCAACTGGGGGTAGGGAGAGAAGCATGGCAAGAGAATGAGCCCTCGAAAGGAAGACATCACCGGTTTGCCTATGATTATGTAGAACCTAAGGTAATTTGCATACCCCAAGTGTATACATAAAAACAAGAGGGCTGGTTGAAATTTTCATATGGGTATTAAAGAACTAATAGAGGAAGTATTATGTTGGCAACTATGAGAAGTCGGATTATAACATGGGCATACATCTAGAAATATAGATACACTACAAATGGGCCTAATTAAGACCTTAATAAATTAGGAACCCTCTTCACCTATCCCCAATGTGGCCGTTGGATAACATTTGGAGGTAAGACCCATGGAACTTTGATACAAACCCTTAAGGTGAAGTAGATGTGATTTGGACAGAGAATAAGTGGCATCACACGTGGTGTAAGTATGGGATATATGCATATGTATTTTGGAAGGTACGAATATGGGTATGTGTACCATATAAGGTGGGAGCTACCACGCGATAGATGACTCTAGAGGGCTACAACACGGTGGAACTTCTACTTAAAGGACCATATATAAAAACATGCAACTTTAAGAATTTCTTGATACTTAGTAAATTTCAGGAACCTAAGCTTACGTCCATGATCAGATATTAAGACTGAAACGAAAAAAAGTCCAGAATATGGACAGATTATGAATAGTACGAGGGTAGGCATATTGGTATATGTGTATATACATATACGACTCAAGGCAAATGCGAATGGCGATGGAATGATTTTCAAAGAAGTATAATATATGGGTGTGCACGCGCATACACTTAGCATTATAGAATAAAATGAAATTTTTGAGGATTATGGCTTATTTCAAAAAGAAAAAGAAATATAGATATGTATATATGCATGGGTGCGTGTGCATACATATATATATAAGTATGCATATATGTATATAAGTATACACATATATACGGAAAAATAAATATTGCCGCACATCTAGGGAATAAGAAATCAGATGGGCTATACTTATGAGTATATATATATATATATATATATATATATTTTTTTTTTTTTTTAATAAAAGGGGATCTTTTTATTAAGAAAGAAGCCTCACTTATGGCGGAGGTGACCATATTACAAAAAGTATATGAATCAAAACCGAATAAACAACAGCCGATATAGGGTATTTGTGCCAATTATATATGATATGCCGCATTAAAACCTTGCCAAGTAAAACCACCCTTGTGGATAAAACCTTGGCGAAGGAAAAAGCGTACATATTTATATAATTGGTCCGTAAACAATGATACATAATGAATGCGTATTGTAATGCAAATGTTGTTGATGGCGATGAATGTGCGGAGCGATTGTGTAGGTCCAGCCAAAGATTCGTTGAATCTCCCCTCTGAAGCCATTGTTGATGAAGTAATGTGGATTCCCGTCTCCTTAACCGAGATAGCGTGAGCAGTGTTCCTCGGCACAAAACAGCAAGAAAAGAGTAAGTATATAACAAAGAAACAGCGCAAGTAAAAGTGAAGCAGTGTCTCCAAGCACGCACCCAAGTTGCCCGCAGTTTAGAGACTACGGGCAACTGATAACAATGCAAGGCAATTCTCCAATGAATCGTGAGAAAGGAAAACGTAAGTGTAATGGCATCGCATACCGGAGTTGCCTGCATAATAGTAATGCAGGCAACGAGAGAGACTGTGTAGGCCCCTTTGTTATGTTCTGAGCACATGAATGACTCCATCAGTATAATAATGCCCACGAGCCGTGAATGGTAATTGATCTGCCGAAGTGAAACGTTGAGGAAGTGGATGCATGCGAGCATAGTGACTCAAATAATGGGCCACCATGTTCGTTTCGCGAGGCGTATATGATATGGTGCTGTGTGTAAGAGCCAACAATTCCTGTAGACGTGCGTATTCTGGTAAGTGTCGTAAATGAGAACTGGATAGTAACAGCAACTGGCTGCAGTCAGTTTCAATGAGCAAATGTCTGTGAAGGAGGCCAAAGAACAAGATGCTATAAACAACAGCATGCAACTCTGCTCGCAGTGGAGACAATAGCGGAAGTCTGAATGAGAGAGCAGCTATCATGCGTCCACTTGAGTCACGCAGGATAGAGCCAGCAGTGGCGAATGATTGCCCAGCTGAAGCATCAAACATTCAGTTTCAGTTTTCCAGATGGAGGAAGCTGCCATTTTAAAGGTGTAATGTGCTTGGGGGCGAAGTATTGGAGAGAAGCAGCCTGTATGAGGGATGGAACATATTGAGCCAAAGTAGATCCCGAGAGTGACGTAGACCAATCATAGCATGACTGCCGTGTAAGCTGAGAAATTTTTGTGACAGGCAGATCACCATCACCATAGGTGTGATTGGTATAATAACTTCCATATATTCCAGCAAGCAGTATAGGCCCAACTACCCGAAAATTGCCTTTAAGATCTTTGTCGATGACATTAACCACCACTTGCAGGAGGTGTGGGTCGAATATGCTGTTTGCTGCAATTGGAGGGCCATCCAGCACCCAAGAGAGATTCCAGGCCAAAACTGCTTTACAACGGAACAAGTGAGAAAAATATGATTTACTGTTGCCGACGCACTCCGACAGAATGGACAAATAGTTGGGCAATTGATAGAGAAATGGCGGAGATTGTCTTCAAACGGCAGTGCAGAGTGTAATAATCGCCAGAGAAATATGCTAATTGTATTTGGAATACCTCGCCACCAAATAAACTTGTGCGATAGCAACTGGGCGCGATGTGGCCGCACATCGTCATATGCTAGACGCAGGCGAAATGTACCAGAGGGACTAGAGCGCCACAACGGTGTAGGAAAGTCTATTGTGAGCTTGTAGACATAATCATGAACGGAGCATATTCTTTTCCAACTGGGGGAATCATAAATACGGGGAATATAATCAGAACGCAAGCCATACCGAGAAATGCATGTACTGTGACCAAATGGAATTCGTTGTGTGATATGACCACCATAGTTTGCAGTCATAAGCCCTCTGGATGTGTTCTAAACTGCGGATTCCCCAGCCTCCTTCGCTTTCTGGATAGCATAAATTATGTATAGCTGACCATGTATATTTTGCACCCCATAAAAAGGTTGTCATCTTGCGATTGATAGCAGCTATGACACTTTAGGTAGGCGGGCAGCAGCAAGATAGTGCAGCGGTATTGCAGTCAACACAGTTTGCAACAATAACAGACGGCTGCCAGGAGAGAGAAGTCGACTGGCCCAACCAGTTAGCTTAGCATCGAAATGCTGAAGCAAAGATACACAATAATGTGCCCTATTAATTCCCCGATATAAGTAAGAGCCCAGGTATTTAATGGGCAATGTAGACGGCTGCATGGCTAAAACTCTGATTACATTCTGTTGTTGTGGTGAAGTGATGTAAGAACTCATAACAATCTGGCTTTTTGAGTAGTTGACTAGTTGTCCAGAAGATTGCTGATAGGCATGCAAGAAAGACTGAAACTTCTGAAGATTAGAGGTTGATGCATTTAAAAAGATCAGTAGGTCATCCGCGTACTTCCAAATGAGACACAGGGGGGACTCGGCCAAGCGCAAACCCGTTGCAATTCATTCGCTGAAATAATCTGTTTATGCCACGGCTGAAACCTTCTGAACAAATTATAAAAGAAGAGGGGAGAGAGGGTCCCCTTGTTTGACTCCGCGTGTGGGTGAGAAGAAACCATAAGATGTGGCCATTAACATTGATTGATAACTTGGACAGCTGCATATTGTTCAGTATGATACGAGTGAACCTTGGCGCAAATCCAAAACGTTCTAGAATGGATTCTAAATAAGACCAATCAACACGATCGAATGCTTTAGCCATATCAAGCTTGATCATGACATTTCCACTATGTGTAGGTCTATCTAGCAAATGAACCATCTCGTTGGCCAACAATACATGCTCGCTTATGTCATGCCCTTTTTAAAAACCCAATTTGCTCCGCGGATATAATTTTTGGCAGCAAGTGATTCAAGCGTGAGGCTGATAATTCTAGTGGTAACTTTGCTGATGAAATTAGATAGACAAATGGGGCGAAAATCAGTATATGTTGCCGGAGACGTCTTCTTTGGGATTAATGTAATCATGGAGGATAGCATTTGCCGTGGTGGGAGGGATTCCGAGAAAAAATTCTTGAACAGCAAGAATAACGTCAAGGTGTATGATCTCCCAACATGTTCTGAAAAAATGGACCGTTATAACCATCGGGTCCGGCGGCACTGGTAGGACTTAAGTTCCATACAGCAGACTTTATTTCTTGTGCATCCGGAATGGCCATTAACATCTCATTATCAGCATGAGTTACAAGAGAAGGAATATGACGAAGGAAATCAGCAACCCCATAAACCTGCTCCTTCGTGAAAAGTTTCTGAAAATGGGTGACAGCTTCATTTCAAGTGCCGCATTATCATGAAGAACAATGCCTGACGAATCTCTTATCTCTCGGATGTGAAGGCGTCGATGTCTGTCTTTCACCAATGCATGAAAGTATGCTGTATTGGACTCTCCTCAGCAATCCATTTAACACGTGATTTCTGAGCCCAATAAGATGTTTGTGCCTTGGTTGCTTGTATAAGCTGTGCTTGTGCCAAAGATAGGGCCAGTGCGATTTGATGAAGAAGGATCCGCATCAAATTCCTTTTCAGCACGCTGATAAATAGTTTCTGCCTGGGCCGCATTATCAAATATTGTTGCCATACACTTGCTTATTCCATTTTTTGAGCTCTTTTTTGAGTTTGTTTAACTTGTAGTGTAAAGGCACGCATGCCTCCAATAGTTGGATCTTGTGTCCATATGTCTTTACAAAAAGCTAAAAATCCGCATGCAAAGACCAGGCATTGATATATCGGAACGGAGGCAATAGGCGGTGTAGAAGAGATGGTGGCAAGAGTAAGAAGTCATGGCGGACATGATCAGATGTAGCTTCTAGATAAGTGACGAACCACCCATTCAGAAAACCAATGGAAGAAAGAACTGAGCATAAATATCTGTCCAGTCGGCGCATATACGGTCCACTTGGCCAGACCCACGAGACCAAGTAAAGGGCGATCCTTGAAAAGGTAGTTTGGTCTGCAATACCACAAACATCCAACACATGGGGGGGGGGCTAAATACGAATAAGTGCGAAGTGGAGGTGTTGATCGTCCAGAGTGTTCATCTAAAGACAGAAAGGTGTTGAATCACCTCCCACGATCCATGGGACTGTGTTACTGTTGCTAACATTCTGCAAGGCATCCCAAAGTGGTCTTCTATCTAATATTGTATGTCTTCCATACACCACAGACCATACAAGATTGTTTGTGTGGGCGAAAAGTAAAGGTAAGCGAAGAAGTCTGAGTACCGTGATTAATCTCTAATAGTTGCAACAACGAAGAGTTCCAAAAAATCCAAATATTACCTTGACACGTGTCAACTGCATGAGAGAATCCCATTGTCAAACGATAATGAACAAGCTTCGATGGACGCTGCTTCGGCTCAATGATTATTAAGACTGTCCAACTTGAACTTACGTAACAAAACCTGCAAACGTGAGAAAGAGGTTCTAAGACCTCCAACATTCCATGTAAGCGCATTCATGAGGAGGTTGTTGGGGGAGTGGAGCTCATACGGGAAGCACTGCGTGTAACAATCGGTGGGTGGCGGTCTCGGAGGCAGCTCAGTCTTAAGCCGACGGCGACGTCTGGGGGCTACTGGGATAAAACCTTCAGTGTCAGGAGCTTGCCCGGCGAAATAAGATTGCAAAATCTCTTCATCACTTGTGAGGGGTGGTCTGGATGATAAACGAAGAGTAATTGAGTCAGCTGCTTCCATCATCGATTGTTGAAATGCGGATTTAGATGCTGCATCATTATGTACCACCGTGTGGACCAGATGGTCTGCGTCCGAATCTGAGACTTGACATATATCTGGGTTCATCCTCTGGAGCATTTTCATGCGGCATCGACGTGCATGGGATCTCATGCAAATTAGGGTGACTGAGCACATTAGGAAAGGATGGGAGGGCGCAAGCATCCATATTTTGCAGCACAGTGACAGGCGGATGTGCCTCTGAAACCGATGTTCCTGCAGCCGGCGGATTACGGCTCCTGGCGATATCATCTATTTCGTCCGGCTGAGTAGGATTCAAAGTTTTTTCGTGGGTATCATCCTGCGATGTACCCAAATCCGTACTAGGCTGATGAAAGGTGGCATCTTTTTGAACTTTCTTTGGTGTCCACCGAGTAGTAGGTTTAGGCGGCTTTTCTCGAGGCTCTTGTGTAGCGCCGCCAACATGCGGCACACCGAGTGCCCTAAGCGGCGGCATTCTGAACAAAACGATGGGAGATCTTCGTAAATGATTTGCTGGGAAACAATTTTGTTTTTCCCTTGCAAAAAGAATTTCTTAGGAAGCTCCATGGAAATATCCGCTTCCACGCAAACCCTAGCCACCGAAGGTCGGAGTCCATCGGCAAGTGGCAACATCAAGCTTGATCGGTTGTCCCACAATACGAGCAATTTCAAAAAGTGCCTCCTTTTGATGGTAAGAAACAGGTAAATTTGGAAAGGCAATCCAGATTGGAACAATGGGGGCGTCGGAGGAGGGATCAAAATCGGTGGTCCACTTAGTGACACGCATTGAACATCCGGCAATGGTCCATGAGCGGCGGTAGAAGCATCGTAGATAATCCGGTTCATGGAAAAAACGCAGCAATATATGCGACTGATCCAAAAGGGTGATCTTGACATCCGATTTAAATCCTATACGATCAAAAACATCACGGATGATCTTCAAACGGCGGCCGGCCATACCAAAAAAGTCCCAACGAGCGTTAAACCGGTATGGGGCGGCTAAAGCGTCTATTTCATCGTCTGTAAAAGCAATAAGCGGATGGCCTTGTGTTTTGATATTAACTTGGGAGCAATTGGGCGCAACAGAGGATGAAGCCGACACTACCGACGCAAAAGTACGCACAGTAGCAGCGGCGGCGGCGGGGAGGTCCGATTTTCCGGGAGAAGAAGAAGCCATTACCTATATATATATATATATATATATATATATAGATATATATATATATATATATATATATATATATATCGGTATATACAAGAAGGGGTGCAACTTAGAGGGTTTATGAGAGAACATTTAAATGAATGGGATAAGAGCTAAATACATGAGTGTGTATTATTAAGGAAAACATATACATGAAGTATATGGGTGCTAGTTTCGGCCATTAGGCCTTAGGGGTAAGAACTTCAACCAACACTTAGTAAGAACCTTAAAAGGGAATTTAGAAGTAAAGAGTTTTATTTTGTATTAGAGGAAGCCTTTTCCTCTCCCCCATAAGCAAGCCGCCGGCTGCATTCTTTTTCCAAGAAGAGAAATAATATCCCCTCTATTAAACTAAGCCTCCTTAACTCCCCATCATTAAGGCTCCTTCAAGAACTAACTCTCAACCTTTCCCCCTCCTTCCAAAAGAATTCGGTTGAAGCAAGAGAAGGCTAAGGATCCTCCCCTCTCAAGACTTGTCTAGGTAAGGTTACTCTCCATAGTTACTAATAAAATACATCCTAGAGGTTGAAGCTCACAAAGCCCTCCTTTCTTTGGTAAAAATCGTGACTATCACGGCACTAGGAGGAGGCCTCAAGGCGATATAAGAAGGAATGTGCCTTAGCAAGGGGGATCATTCTCAAACCATTCAAGATGCAAATGGAAACCCTTCATTCTTTCCCTAGGATATATTACATAATCTAAAGAATGGATAACAAAAAGCCCTATGCCGTATGTGATAGGAAAAGAAAGGGGGAAGTGCTTCTTGTGTCAACCAATCCGAGAAAAATCCAAGGACTTCAAAGGCAAGTACACTATACTCTTTGTGGCTTGAATGTGAAAGTGTTGTGCATGAATGGCTAGATATACTTAAGATCTAATCTTAGTTTGTATTATGCTAAGTTTGAAGGCCAAAACTTTCGGCCCAAGCCATTTGGGGTGTAGGTGTGAAATCTTGTTCCAAAGGTGTAATCTTTGGGGGGTTATATGACTTGTTATGTGTTAATCTAGGAAGAACAAGTTAAAGATTCTCTCTTTTCTATGAGGAGGGCTCACGGTGGAAGTGGTGAAGGGGATGAGTGTGATGTTTGCATGGAAATGATAACTTAGTAGGAAATGGAGATAAGTGTTTGGTCTCGTTGTGTGTTGTGCATAACATGCTCTTAGATACATTATTTTCTTGCATGCACTGAAAATGGGGCTGTTGGTGGAAGGGTGCGTGTGCATCCACAATTGTTGCTAAGTGTTTGTGACAAAAGCTAAGACAAGGACACTTAGGAAGAATATATGACCACTAGGAAAATTACTGGAACTGGACAGAAACTTGGGCTGTTTTGTGAGACCAGAAAAGGGACCTTAAGAACTCTCAAATCTGTTTATTTTTGGTATGCTACTATTTTTATGTGTATATTAGATGTGAGAGTTGGAATTTCATTAAAAGGAGCTACGGTTTATTTTTAATAAATTTCCTAGTAACATTGGTCCTGCTGAAAATGTTGTACTGGACAGAAATTAAGTAATGTGTTGAGTAGCCTAGAAATGGACCTTAGAGGTATGAAAATTAACTAATTTTCGGTATGACATTAACCCTATGAACAAGGTAAAGGTGAAAAGTTGGAATTTTGTCAAAATGAACTATAGTTTATTTTTAATGAATTTTCTAGTAAAATGGCCAGACTGAAATGCGCTGGATGGACAGAATTTGTGTGGCATGTTGCATGATCCGAAATTGGACCTTAGAAAAATGAATTTGGGCCAAATTTTGGTGGGAAGCTAGTTCAATGAGTTTATTAAGCTGGAGAGTAGGAATTTTCGAAAAAGGATCAAAGGATTGGTCACAATAAATTTTATAGTAAAATTGGTCATTCCAGAATTCAGTTTGTACCCGCTTTATGAAAAGAACAAACGATTCTCTTATCGACATCGTAATTTCATAAAACTTGCATGGCAATCACTTATGACATTTACGAAGAAGTACATGCGAACCAATTGGTCTAGAATGTTTATTTTAGTAGGGAATCACTAATGAGAAGTGGACACCACTAAGCTGGAAATTTTTCCAGCATAACGATGAGACGTATGCATTCGTTATGTCACGCATTATGCCATGGTTACATAATACATGTCATGCATTGCATCATCGTTACGTACATGATTTACAGCATGTCTTTTTATGAGAAAAAAAGATGAAAAACATTTTCAAAAGATGATTGTTTTTGAAAAGAATGATTCCCCACCGGTACCGTGTGTGAGTATGAACCTGGCCAGTAAGAACCTGCCAGATCCAGGCTAAGTGATCTGACAGTAGGCCGTTTGGCCCCGGAA